>JABUQX010075740.1:35000-42500 GCA_015478945.1 Trachelipus rathkii
TATATATTTGTGTGTGTATATATCTCGGTATATATATATATAATATATATAATATAATTATATTATATATATATATATATATAATATATATATTTTATATAATATAATATATATATATATAATATATATATATTTATATATATTTGATATATATTATATATAACAAATATAGCAAAAAATAATTTTATATATATATATATATATATATATATATATTTATATATATATGGGTGTACTGTAACATGTCACGGCTCATGTCCATTATCTGTGACCAATGTAGCCGAAGTTATTTTTTTTTTTCATAATTTACGTTTTCAAATAAAATGTACAACAGCGCGCATAGCGAAAAAAGTTTGAACTTTTTTCCTCTATAATTATATAACTTTATTGCAGCATGTTTAGTTGTAAAAACAATGGAAAGTGAAATAAATTATACACTAATATAAGTTTGGTTACGTTAAGAAAGAGTAAGTTAAGTTACGTTAGGTTACATAGATTTAAACTTGTTTTTTTTAATATTTCTAAAGGTGTGAAGCTATTTTATTACAATATAGCTTTATTTTGACTTTTATCAAATAAAAATATGTTCAGATCCATGCAATCGACATGGATAAAACTCACTCACAGATAATAGACATGATTCCATGTCACTTGCATGTCGAACAGTGACAACAAAACATTGGGAAAAGTTTATATAATCATATGGGTAATAGTTGAGTTTAGCGTAATCTAAAAAAATCGATAATTTTTTAAAACTAATCGATGTTTTGAAATGGATATGAAACAACCCTGCCACATATCGTTAATAAAAAATTGTCTGTGAGCTACAGCAACACTTAAAAGAAGAGTGTCAGACAGTGACAGACCAGTGTATGTACAAACCGTTGAAGCACGTCGAGAAAAACACTGACTCCATTATCCGACGAATAGCAACACAAGGGAATATCGGACAATATGGAGAGTTTTAAGTAGCAATTGTTACATCCGTACCACCTTCAACATGACAGGATCTTCAAGAATACAATTATCTCCAAGAATCAACTTCTTTGCTCGGTTTCTTCAAATGTCTGTTATGAAATTTTTTGGCGTCTGTTTCATTTACTGACGAAGCTGCATTCACCAGAAATGGCAATGTTAATTATCATAACACGCATCAGTGGACTGAGAAAATCCATATGCTTATTTCCAAACTCGACACCAAAGTCATTTAGCGTTAATGTCTGGGCATGTATAATTAATTAGTGACAATTTAATCGGACCATTTTTTCTCGAAGGAAGATTATTAAAAGATGAATCTTATGTTCATTTCTTGGAAAATGAATCGCATGAACTATTGGAAGACGCACCACTTGATTCTGTGCGACACATGTGGTTTATGCATGACGGGGCACCGACCCCAAGTTTTAGCCAAGTTGCTGGAAACGTTTTACACAAAAAATTCCATAATCATTGGATCGGTCGTGCGGGACTTATAAACTAGCCTGCGCGATCTACATACAGGTCTAAACCCGATGGACATCAACCTGTAGGGTCATTTGGAATCAATTGTTTATTCAGTATCTATTCCTGACGTTAAAATATTTCGTCAGCGCAAACAAGACGGCTGCCAATAAATTTGGGAAAACATTTGGTATTTTTGGAAGAACGCGCCGTTCTATGACACGACGATTGAGAGCTTGCATTCAGGCAAAAGGTGGCCATTTTGAGAACCTCCTATAATGATGGTGGAACATAGAAATGGTTTATGTCAATGAAAACGTTACCTTATGGAAATGCGTTGGTTGTTTTTTTTTTCTCAGTTGTGTTTTCATTTAGTTTCTTATTACATTCTATGGTTTTATAATTTACTAATTTACTATTGTATATATTGTTATAAAAAGTCATTGTATGGGGCATGGCACTAAAAATAACTTAATAAATAAAAATATAAATCTTTTAACACCCAGCATCTCACAAACTATGCATTGACTGATATGTTTCTATAAACTTTTGCCTTTGTTTATACGTTCCCTGACCACTGTACAAGTGGGTCCCACATGTATGATACACCCTGATATATATATATATATACTATATATATATATATATATATTATATATATATGTATATATATATATATATAATATATATATATTATTATATATATAATTATATATATAATATATAATAATTATATAATATATTATATATATATATATATATATATTACATATATATATTATTTTATAATGTGTGTATGTGTGTGTGTATGACTGTGTGTGTAGGTGTGTGTGTGTGTGTGTGTGTGTGTGTGTGTGTGTGTGTGTGTGTATGTGTGTGGTAATATTTAATATAACAAACAAATGTTTATGAACTACAGTTTGACAAATATTTTTCCCTTTCAACTTGTTTTGACATTTTTTTCTAAAGTTGAAATTGTCACTCCGCGACATTTTTTCATTTTAAATCCGAAAATGGTTCCGTAATTCCAAGGCGAAGATGAAGACTTATAAAAGAAAGTTCTCTCTCTCTCTCTCTCTCTCTTCTCTCTCTCTCCTCTCTCCTCTTTTCCTCTCTTCTTCTCATCTCTCTCTCTCTCTCTCTCTCTCTCTCTCTCTCTCTCTCTCTCTCTCTCTCTCTCTCTCTCATGCTAGAAAGTTCTCTAAAGGAAAGTTCTTCATCTTTTGCTAGAGTCTCACAAATTCCTTTTTCATCCTTTTAAGACATTTTGACATTTAGAAAGAGTGGGTGGTGGGGTGGAGTCACAGTCAAAGAAATGATACGTTGAAACTATTACTTTTGTTGTTGTTATTATTGTTGTTAAAACTGTTGTTGCTGTCATTATTTCTATTATTGAAATTGTTCAATCTTATAATATTTTTTTTAACTGAATAAATAACTGATTAAATGCTTTTGTATTTTGATTTTGATTTGATTAGTTTATTATTATTATTATTATTATTATTATTATTATTATTATTATTATTATTATTATTATTATTATTATTATTATTATTATTATTATTATTATTATTATTATTATTATTATTATTATTAGTATTATTATTATTATTATTATTATTATTATTATTATTATTATTATTATTATTATTATTATTATTATTATTATTAATTATTATTATTATTATTATTATTATTATTATTATTATTATTACACCTTCATAAGAATGGCATATAAAAAATAAAAAGTTGTTTGGTATATAAAATTATCAAAACCACTTTATATATGTATAATATATATAATATATATATATATTATAATATATATATAATATATTATATATATTATATATATTCTATGTATTTAAATGTCAAGATACTAAGAGAGATTCATTTTCTTATATATATATATATAAGTCACACGCTCACGGGCATTGCCCAGTATTTGGAGGAACTTACTCTAGGTCATTCTATCTTAGGATTCCAGACGTGGGGATCAAACTCTAAACCTTGCTTGCAATCTGTCGCTATACCGATTGATCCCGATATTGTATAATATATATATATATATATATATATATTATATATATATATATATATTATATATATATATATTAAATTATAATATATATATATGTATATGTATATATGTGTGTGTGTGTTGTGTGTGTGTGGTGTGTGTGTGTGTTTGTATAAGGGTGTCCCAAGAATTATCTAGAGTCTAGACAACTTTCTCCATAACATAAATGTAATATGGGCAAGCCAGGGAGTTTAAAAGAAATGTATAGAATCTTGTTATCTAAAGTTTGTTTCACATAAGTGACAATGTTATTAACATTCAATATGTGCACCATTATAATTCTCAAAACATCGTCGATATTTCAACTCAAAAAGAAAGCACTGTCGCTCACGCATGCAGTTCTGTTGTGCAAGTATAAGATAATGTTTCTTTTTGACTCAGCGTCTGTTGTGCTTAAAAATCCTTTACTATATATATATATATATATATATATATATATATATTATATATATATATATATATATTATAATAATATATGGATAAATATATATTTATTATATATATATATATATAATTTATATATTATATATATATATATATATATAAATATTATATATATATATATATATATTATATATATATTATAATATATATAAATATAATATATATATAAATATATATAATTATAATATATATATATTATATACTATATATATATATATATATTATATATATAATATATAAATAGGTGTGTATATATATATATATATATATATATATGAGTATATACAAATATATATATATATAGTTCAATTTATTTATATATAAAATAATATTCATTCTTTATAGCAGTATCGTGGAAAATAATATATATATATATATATATTATATTAATATATAATTATATATAGAGAGAGAGAGAGAGAGAGAGGAGGGGAGAGAGAGAGAGGAGAAGAAATAATGGACTTATATATGCAGACAGAGAGAGAGAGAGAGATTCAAAATTGATTGGTTAAACGAAGTACAAAGAGTTAAAACGAGAGATATTTTTAATCTTAGTCTTTCGTTTTTGCTCTCTTTGTTACTTCGTTTTATTGTTTTACACTTTTAATGTTTTAAACACATGGGTTTAGTTATTTAATACATTTTTTTCTTTTATTTCTTTCATTTTACAGAAAATTTAAATAATTTAACAATGACCTCCTTGCGCCCCCAACAAACAGTTCTGTGACTGAAAGTGAACTTGAGTTTTCACAGTTGTCTCTCCATGAAAGAGTTACAGATAAGAAAAAGAGGCCTTTTCAATACCTGATATTCAAATATCTCAACCAGGAATAAGGAACAAGAAGGATATTCGTAACTCTAATTTGATTGGTACGAACGGAAAAATTGGCTTTGCGGCTATGATGTAAAAAATGCACTGTTTTGCTTCCCGTGTTTGCTGTTTGGATGAAGGTGGTGTAACTTGGACAAAAGACGGTTTTAGAAATATAAACAAAAGGAAAGAAAAAACTGAAAAACATGAGAAGTCAAAGAAGCAAGTTGAAAATGTGGTTTCCCTGTCACGTCACTTTTAGAAAATGTAAATATTAAGGAGCAACTTAGTGAGGCATACAAACTTTATACATCAATGAGCATAGCAAAAAGGTTAAAAAGAACCGTGAAATTAAAAAAAAACAAAAAAAAAAAAACTCTGAAGCACCATCCCCACGAATTTTAGCTACGAGCCACCACTAAACAGTACTGTAAGTTTACATAAACCTATAAAAAATTTTACAAAAAAGAAGTATCTGGCAATAAATAGTCTTTAAAATTGAAATTTGGTGGCTTCATAACTTTTTTCAAGCTCATTTTAAAACATTTTTTTTTTGTTTTCTCTCATTTCGGATCATTTCAAACATTTCATATAAGTTTCATGAAAATCGGTCAAAATCATCCATAGACAAATGTCGTAAATATTAGTTTTGGAGGCAATTATTTCATATTTAGAAACTTTGAAAGCAGTGTTTTGAAAGCAATCTTTTACCGCTGAAAATTAATAAATACATTATTTCCTACCGTTCTAGTAAAAAAGAAATTGATATATATATAATATATATATATATATATATATATATATATATATATATATATATATATATATATATATATATATATATATATATATATATATATATATATATATATATATATATATATATATATATAGTTTCCAAGGTTGGTCAAACGGCCCCTTCATATGACGTTAATACTTAAGCTTAAAAAGTTAAAATGCTTTTGAAAATAAAAATAAAAAAATCATAAGCGAAATTCATAAAATTTTAGGTCACAGTCTCCCCGCCCTCCTCTTTCTCACCCTTTCATATTGTCCTTTATGCCTTAATATTCTTTTTTAATGCAAATAAATAATCCATTCAGTTAATGTAGCTCTCTTAAAATCTTTTGTCAGCTCAAAGAAAATTTTTTGAAGTTATCCTGTAATATTTTAGCCACAATCTAGCTATTTAGTAATTGTTCCAGGTATTTTCAATCTAAAACAATAGAGTAGTTTGTTAGCAACTAGTCTATTCTTTAGGATCACTTAAAATACTTAATAGACATTAAGAAGAAATTTACAAGGTTGTAATATTTTATTTTAATTCTTAATATTTTTTGGATAATTTAAAATCGAAATTTTAAAATATTTTTCAAACATTCTTGAATATTCGTTTATTTGATTCATTTTATTGCTAGCCTGATATATATTTTGTTATATTTATTTGCATTTCTATTTTTAGAACTTTTTTTTTTTTGTGTTTGGGGTTGTTAAACAGATAGATATCGCTAAATCGTTCAAATATTCTAAATATCAAACGTTGGGTTCTCAATTTTATCCTTCCACTGTCTCCATGCAGTCAAATTTCATCCCTAGAGATTTATTTTTCCTTTAGTTTTATTCATCTTATCTCTCACAAGATATTTTAACACCTTTGGATTATGTAAAAGGAAGATTTTACCTTTTATCCTCATATTTTTTCTCTAAATGATGAAGAAGAAGAAGAAGAAGAAGAAGAAGAAGAAGAAGAAGAAGAAGAAAAGAAAAGAAGAAGAAGAGAAGAGAAGAAGAGAGGAGGAGAAGGAAGAAGAAGAAGAAGAAGAAGAAGAAGAAGAAGAAGAAGAAGAAGAAGAAGAAGAAGAAGAAGAAGAAGAAGAAGAAGAAGAAGAAGAAGAAGAAGAAAAAAGAAAAAGAAGAAAAAGAAAAAAAAGAAGAAAAAGAAGAAAAAGAAGAAAAAGAAAAAGAAAAAGAAAAGAAAAAGAGCTGTGATTAGTTGGAAGTATTTAAACTTTGAGAACCATTTTTCCGTCTTTTTTATTCCGTATACTATATACAAAAGTAGTGTAAATTTAAAACTTTCAAATAATTTTAAATTTCAATGACTTCTGCACTTATTATACTGCCAAAATCGATTTCAAAAAAAAAAAAAAAAAAAAAAAAAAAAAAAAAAAAAAAAAAAAAAAAAAAAAAAAAAAAAAAAAAAAAAAAAAAAAAAAAAAAAAAAAAAAAAAAAAAAAAAAAAAAAAAAAAAAAAAAAAAAAAAAAAAAAAAAAAAAAAAAAAAAAAAAAAAAAAAAAAAAAAAAAAAAAAAAAAAAAAAAAAACTCCCTAAATACCTTTATAAATAAGTGAAAATTAAAAACTAGGTCGGTTGTTCCAATAATAAAGTCTTATTTTTTTCTCACAACAAAAGACTACAAGAAGAGAATCGGAAACTCGTAAGAATTGGTGATGAATCGAATGAGATTGTCATTAGGAGGGGATCGAATTCTTCTTTGGAGACTAATTCCATTTATTCAGCACATCCTTCCTTTTTCTTTTTCTTTTCCTTTCTTCTTTCTTATTCTTTATTCTTTTTCTTTTCTTATTTCTTTATTTCTTTTCTTATTCTTTCTTATTCTTTATTCAAATATATTTTTCAGGAAAAGGCAATAAACCTTATCACCTTCTCTACACTTAATGGATTGTGTGAAATGATTCGAAAAATTACATGCTATATATATATA
>JABUQX010075740.1:50000-52623 GCA_015478945.1 Trachelipus rathkii
ATTATTAATAGTTGAATCCAAGGTCAATGCATTCCTTTTAGTGAAAAGCAAAACTTAATTTTTAAAAATAATTCCTGCAACAGTTTCCGAGCTGAATTGAAATTCGAAAGAGTGAATAAGAACTATGAGTTGTTCGAGTACTTGATAGCCCAATATTGATTCTACGAAATGACAATGAGTTTCAAGTGAACTGAACCCGTAAATTTTTAAAATGAAAAAGATTTAGTTTAAGATGGGATGAAACCCTCCTAATCCATCATGGATAATAGTCCCTAGAATTTTGGATAGACACAGAAGTATCTCATGTCAAAAAAGGAAGAGTCATTGAAAGTTAACTTTACTTAGAGCTAAGAAATTATATCCTAAAGATTGATTAAGTGTCAGAGAGTCAGAAGATGAAACGGGAAGATTTGTAGCTGCAGTTGAAAAAACAAGTTTAGGAAGGGGAAATGATGCATTTATATAAAAGATAAACTAATGGTGATATCTCCAGTTTTGGTTCGGACGATTCTGGGTATGGTGTAGGTTCCCTTTTCACAGGTTGTTCTGGAATGTTGAAAATTTTTGAACGTTTTGGCTTTCTTCCCTTTTAACGCAGTACAAAAAGAAGCACAAGCAATCAGTGGTTGTGTACATTGTATTCCCGATAAGGTTTCATGGTATTTGGAATAACATGTTTAGCGCTTCTTGGAGAAGTAGAAAAGTAATAGATTTTCAGGAAAAAAAACAAGAAATCTGTTCTTTGATGAATAGTAGCAGAGACACAGAATCATTGTATTTTTAGGAAGACAGTTTAAGCATAACATCGAAGGTAGGAAGATTCAAGAATTTTCCCGGAAATGCTGTGATGTTATATGTTTTTTGGGGGGTAACCATCAGCTGGGAAGGTGTAAGATAAATTGCAGTTAATATTAAGATAGCTGAAGAATGATTTCCCGGATATTTGAGTCTCGGAAAAGATGTAAAAATCTATCTTAGGAGAGAGTTTAGAGGTGGTATATTATCCTAAATTTGCAACCAACAACAGACATTGGCATGTTCATGTTACGTAATCATCTTCGAAATAGTCACAACCCAAAGCAAACCAACATAGAAACTCACCCAAACAAACAAACAATCGTCAACCCATCAAATGATTCCAAGCTTCAAATCTCAGCGTTGAAGCACAATTTAAATCAAAAATGTTCAATTTATTAATATCTTTTAAGAAGTTAATATACATATTAAAACTAATCACTATGAATTAACTAACTGGGGCATCGAACATATTCTCCGGTGGATTCTGCCTCCATAATCTCCATAACCCGTGAGTGTTGTGTATTGAATACAATTTAAATAATTTTATTTATATTAACAACAACGTACGGCGTATTAATTTATATATAAGTGCGTAAATGTGATAATTATCCTTAATATATAAAAATATTACATTTATCATATTGGCCTAAAGTTATAATATACCTGGATATATATAATTATAATATTAATATAATAATAATATATAATATATTATATATATTATATTATATATTATATAAATATATATATATATATATAATATAATATATATAAATATATATATATTAATATTATTATTATATATTATATATATATATATATGTGTGTAATATATATATATAATATATATATATATTAATTAATATATATATATATATATATATATATATATATATATATATATATATATATATATATATATATATAATATATATATATATATATAATATCAGAGGGGACAACCTACACTCGGGCTTAGAACGAGTTACATTGTAGAAAAGGACCGACTCTTCCAAATTTCATAAAGTTACGATAAAATCTCTTATTTTTTTGGGCGGAAAATTGGTCATATGAAGAATATATCACTACAATACATATAAAAAGATTTCCCCCTAAAAATTAAATAAAATGTAAAAATCATCGTCATGATAATGCCTATCTCTAATTCAATTATAAACATGAGAGCTTGGGATTTTTCGAAATAGGCAGAAGAAAAATCTGAAGACATTTATACACTATTTAATATTTTTTTTCATGTTATTTTTCTCCTACCTAGAATATAAAAAACACTCGTTTTTAATTTAAAAAAACCCTCAAAATAAACTATTATTTGTTCTTAATTCACATTTCTAATAAAAATAATTAAATATTTAAATTCTAGCTAAAAGAATAATGAAATAAATAAAAGAATATGAAAGGAAACATAACAAGTTTACCCATTTGAATTAAATTTTAAATTAAGAAAACGCTAACCAACAATTAACTCAAGTATCTATATGTGAATATTTTTGGATTAAAATATTCATATATAATATATATATATAAATATATATATATATATATATATATATAATATATAATATATATATATAAATATATATATATATATATTGTATATATTATATATAATTATATATATAATATTATATATATAATATATATATAATATATATATATATATATATAATATATAATATATAATATATTATATTTGTATATAATATATATATATATATATATTTATATATATATATATATATAATATATGTTAATATAATATTATATAATATTATATATTATATATATAATATAATATAATATATAT
>JABUQX010075741.1:0-25000 GCA_015478945.1 Trachelipus rathkii
TGGTGTGTAGAGTGTAGATAATAGGTCTGCCTCTCGTTTATTGTTGGATATGTTGTGTCCAAGTGTAACACTTGTGACTCTGAGATGTAGCAAGTTGCATACGAGATATAGATAGGATCGTAGATATTATGGGAGCATGCTAGCGCTGGACTAGGCAAATCCTTTCCACACCGCTCAATCAAAGATATTTTGCCTAGGTCGATTTGTTTTAAAGGTCGTTCATGTTGGATCTTACATGGCTGGGGGGCATATAAGTCTTTGCATTTGTTTTAGTCAACGTAATTCTACTCTTAAATTTTAATATTTAGGAAATCGTTAAGGTTTGTAATGCTCAAGTAGAGTGAATGTAAAGAATTTTAAAAAATGTTAAATGATTGATTTTGATGTAGAAACCTTGAAGATATTTTGAACTATTTAGTGTTCTCTGGACGTGTTATAACTAATCCAAGTTAATATTTATTCTTCTTCTATTGGAATGACTCACTAATTATTTGATTCATCCCAAATCTTTAGAATTGATGAATTAACTGATTTTGATGTAGGAAAATTTATTTTAATTGTTAAAATTTCCGATTGGGCTCTTCTTGATAGTGAAGAAACAGAGTCTTTCAAACAGAATTTATTAAATATTTTTTTTTTTGATTAGTATGTTATGCTTAAATTAGATTAATTATGTTATTGTAAACAGATTCATTTATTCCTTGGTTTTTTTAGCAAGAATAGTTTAGTTTAACGGTGGGGTACATTTGATTCTCAGCCTGTATCTTGTAACTACGGCATGCGGTGAAATATCTGGCATTCCAACCACATATTCTTACAGGCTTTAACTATTTTTTAGTCTACTAATTGAAAATAGAGTATATAATAACATTTCTTATTCTGAATATTATAAGCAATTACTAATGAGATTAAACATTTCATTTGAAAAAGAGACGCTTATTGCTTAAGGGGAATTGGGAGATTTATGTTTTAAAGCTAATTGAGTAAAAGCATCTTCTGGGTTGTATCTTTCTTACTTTTTAATATCTTGGGAACGGGTTTACTTCTTTCCAAATTACCTATAATTTTACTTTCATTTTGTATTTTCTCTCTTTCTCTTCTTCTCTCTTTTATTCTTTCCTCTTCGCTCCTCTTTCTTTCCTTTTCTTGTTCATCCTTCGCTTTCTTCTTTTTTCTTCTTTTTTTTTCTTCTTATTCACCTCATTGGGATTAGCAACATTTTCTCAACATGGCGATTATTATTATTTTATTATTATTTATTTTTTATTAATTATATTATTATTTATTAATTATTATTGTTTTCATGTGATATTATTATTAATCTCATTAATAAGTTTCATTATTCTTGTTTATATAGATGAGTATTCTATCAATCATATTATTACCTTAGTTATTATGTAGTTCTATTTTTTATACTATTATTATTATTTTTACATTATTAGTTTTACTTCTATTAATTATTATTATTTTTTCTTCATTCTTCTATTATTATTATCTCTTTATTAATTATTTCTTTATTTGTACACTCAGTCAAATCTACCTGATCTGTATTTGGTATTTCTTTTTATATCAAACAGATCTCTTCAGTTTTCTTTTTAACTGTCGTTTTTAATCTCATATTCTAATTTCGAATAATTAAAAAACGTCCAACTCATATGATTTGGATTGTTGCGAATTTCTGATTAATCGATCAAACAAATTTCGATCTATATCGGAAATGTATATTCAGACAATTTATTCTCTAGTTTACTTTCCTTCTAAAGTTTGCAGTTAGTTAATAATAATCGGTTGTAAGTTTTATTATATATATATATTCATCTATATATATTATATATTCTTTTCTATCTTATTTCCTTTTCTTCTGTAGATATACTGCTACTTATATATTATAATATTTTTATTTACTCATAAGGGATTTTTCATTAATATTAGGCACTAGTAAAGATAATTTCAATGGAGTACATAATATCTAATTTCATTATGAGGGCGTTAATATTATAAGCTATTTACATAATAAGTCATATTATTATAAACTGTATTAGTAAAGATCTAGAATCTAGCGGTCTATAGCACATCCTTATTCGGCAGCATTACAAGTATATAAGTAACTTTCTAGGTTACGTAAAATCGGCGTTTTTAATTATTATGGAACTTTACTTATATAAAACGATTTTTGGATATATACATTAATGTCCATACAGATTATTTATTTGATCATCTTCAATGTTAATTTATGGGGGCTTGGGGTACGTAAGGATTTAGGGCTGTATTAATGAGTACTGTTAGTTGATACATAGGTGATTATAATCTCTATTATTAGAATGGGTTATTAGAGGTGCTATAAATCATTTTTATTCTGGGTGTTTTTTTTTTTTTTTATTATAAGTATTACTTTGTTTTTTCTATTGACTGGCCTGTAACTTCTCATATAATAGCGAAACTCACTATTAAAAATTAATATGGTATTGATACATTAATTTTAATTCTAAAGTGCCAGTCAGTTTTGCGATCATATTATTGGACGCCAAACATTCACAAGCCTTTCTTCTTTATTTTGGTTCAAATATAATTTCTTGTATATGAGGTATAATACATATAATATAATATATATTAACGGGGTTTTACTCTCTTTCTGAAAGACAAACTTTTATTAATTTCTCTACAATATGTCGTATACTTTTATTATTATCAGTTGATTTATTTACCTTGATGACTTAATGATATCCATATTTCTTAGGTATTTTCTAATATTAATATCATATCTTTCAGGGTGATTATATCAGAGTAAGGAATTGAGTCCACTATTAGATATTAGTAGAGTTTTTTACTTATTACATGGGTGGCTGCTGTTTTTGTAAAGAGTTTGAGTATATGGGACAATTCTAGGTGTGAAACAACCACGCTATGTTTAGCAGTTTAAACCACATTAAGTAAAACAACAAATGGTTTTTCATTGGACCATGATTAAAAACACTATGCTATATAATTATATTTTAAAAATTTATTTAATATTTAATATAATGGTCGATTATCTGTTCGGTTATTCAGCGAATGCTTGAATTTAGATGTTTTTTTGGTGGTTACTGATCAATTTTACTTTAATTCAGTATAGTAGCCATGCGAGAACATAGGTTCTCATATAGGAGACAATTTGGTTGCAGAAGTATTGTGTTTATATTTGTGTGATTAGAGTATAAGATTAATATTAGGGGAATAACATTATTTGAATTTTGCCATACTCAAATTTTACCTTGATTATACATTTTTGAGGTTGATATTTTGATATGAGGAGAGGCGACTTATATATATTTATAGGTGTGGGTATGATTAGTCAAAATATAGTATGGTTATATAATATATATATCGATATATTATATTTTACTATAATATATTAAGGTGGGGCCTGATTGATTAGAGCTGTGACTAAGTTTGTTTAATTCATTTAGTTCAAGATATAGTAAACTAAAGAGCTTTTTCATTTATTATAACATTGGTCATCCTTTGTGATTTAACATGATGTTTCTTAAGTGAAACATGCTTGCTTGTTTCAGAGGAGACTCCACGTAGGAACATTCTTTGTAGACTTATGGTTTTGTCATCCTCTTTTTCGCCAACATTTTTTATTGATACATATCGTGTGACTAATTTTCAAGTTGTTTAAATAAAACTCATATGTGGAGTGTGAGAAATTTGGTAGAGAAATGGTGGCTATTCGTCAAGGTAGGAGCGACCGAAAGTCGATATATATTTACGCTTATGTGTTTGTCAATATATCCTCAAACTGTCTTGATCTGTAATTGCAGGAGTATCTTAAAAGTCATTTTATCAAGATTCAGAGGGTGACCAAGGAAACTGGCTGATTGGATTGTACTCGCTATCATAATCCCAATTGGGCATTATTTATTTTTTGAGTTAGTGATATGCAATTAATTTATTTTGATGATTTAGGTATGGTTTATTTAATTTTTAGATAAACTTTATTATTAAAAGGTTTAACGCAGTTCATTGACATTTTTTTCCTCATAAAGTAATTATCTTGTAGATTTCCTTTTAACATAATGGGGTAAAAAATGGACCACTTAATTCACTTGTTCGTACAAAGAAAGCATTGAGATGAATTACAGTGATGAAAGTGTAGATTGTACCATTACTATATTATTGTAAATTCCACACCCGATACTTGGTGGTTTTTTTTTTTTTTTTTTTTTTTGGGCTTATGGTTCCACATTTGCTTATTTCCTGGTTCATAGTGTTGTGGGAGTATGAAAATTGCTTCAATTTTAAAAGGTAGTATTGGGAGAACTCCTTTCATTTGCCGGAGTATGTATGGCGAATGAGTATGAGAATAATGTTATTTTTAATATTTTTACGGGAATGCGAATGCGAATGCGAATGCCCAATGCGAATTGAAATAACTTTTTTTAATGCTCGCGAATATTCTTGGTCATCCAATATTGGAAAAATATGCGAAAAGTTCGGGTCTTTTACTCTTACTCCTAATTTCTGCTACGTTAATAAAACTATACTATAGCTTAACTACTACTACTTACTATACTACTAATACTGACACTACTAACTCATAATTAATGAATCATAATATATAACAATAATAATAATAATAATAAGATAGATAGATATAATATATAATGATAATATAAAATAATAATAATTAATAATAATATATAATAATATATAATAATATATAATAATATGATAATGAAATAGATAATTAATAATGAATATAATACTGGAATACTGACTACTATGATACTAGAGCATGATATACTAAATCACTTACCTTTAAACAAAAATGATCCAATTTAAATATTCACTCCTTTGATTCATGAACAGTAATACATGAATAATAATAACAAAATAAAATACTACATAAATTGAGATATGTACATAAAATGATTGTTTAAAGGCTTGCTGAATACTGGATTTTACAATTATTATTAATTGTAGTAGGAGTATTAATTAAAAAACTTGATCAAAAGATTAATATACATAATTTAATTAAAGGGATATATATATTTATATATATATAATATATATATGATTATAATGATAAATTATATATAATTATATTATAGTATATAGTTCTATGATCAGAATTAGATGAAGTATTATTATAAGTATATATTTACTTATAGTTTATATATATATAATTATTATATCTATATTATATAGTAGTAATATAATATATATTATATATTATATATAATACATATATATAGTATATATTATTATTATATATTATTATATTAATATATATATATATTATATTATATATATGTTAACGTATATAGATGATATATTTTATTATATGGCGTGTGTAGGGGTTGGTGGATGGGTAAATAATATATAGGAATAATATATATTATTAATAATGATTTCGACATTATATCTTAATATATATTATTAGTATAATATATATATATTGTTGTGAGTGTTGTTGGTGTGTGTGTGTGTGGTAGGTTGGGTGAAGACGGTAAATAGTATATAGTATAAATCTAATAATTAATATAATATATTATATATATAGTATATTGTATATGTATATTATATATATTTATATATATATTGTAATAATTATATATAATATATTATATATATATAGCGGTATATATAATATATATTATTATAAATATTCTATTATATATATATATATATATAATATATATATATAATAAATAAAATACATTTCATTTATTATGAATGAATGTTTCTTAACACACACTAAAAATATATTAAATAAAAGCATTATTATATATTTATATATATATATTATATATATGATATATATATATATTGATGATATATATATACTAGTATTATTATATATAAATATATATTATATAGTAATATATAAATATATTATATTTATTTGTATAGTATATATAGTATATATATAAATATATATATATATATAATATAATATAGTCTAACATCTTAAAACAAACACACTCAAGCAGGGAACACAGCTTTAAATCAATTAGCGCAAATATTCAACAGCTCTATCAGCCAGACTTCATTCCATTATCAGTTGAAAAAAGCTATATTTTACTCAAACTAAAATAGGAAGGACCCCACTAAACCTTTATATCGCCCCATCTCTCTATTAACAACACTATAAAAACTACTAGAAAAAACATATAAAGAAAAATAACTAAGCATCTCCCAAAACTCATTCCAAATATAATCCTTAGACACCTCGTCCTCATCAACAATATTACAAGCCAACTCAACAGGCCTAATCAAACCAATTCAACAAAAAATTCAAGCAATCGCATCAACAAAGAATTCGATGCGTACAAACATAACTATGATCCACAAACATATACAAAATCTAACATCCAATACTAGAAAATGGATTTCCAACTTTTATCTAGGAGAGCAGCACATACGAACAACAAACAAAAGTCAGACATAGTAAACATCAACAATAAGTACTCCCAAGGCGCAATACTATCCACCACACACTATTCAACCTATCTACGGCCGATCTACACAACTACAAGCAGGCCACATCATTACAACCTAATCAGATGAATCAATAGATAGCCAGCTACAGCACCGAACCTAAAGCAGGCTAAACTATAACAAGGATTCAGAGCCTGAGAAGGGGCTGGAGGGGACCGAATTGTATCGGTAATGGATACAGATTCGTGTTGTACGGTATCAGAATCAATCCTTGCTTTTGACTTACATTAAATGTATGTTACGCGCTCCAAGTCTTTGTAATGAAGTGGTTTAGGCACGAATATCACAGTTTCGCCTCTTGAGTTATTATATTGTTTAATAAGGGGATACTAAAATTTTCAAGCAAATAATTTTCAATAATTTTCAATTTACAGTGATGATTTTTACGATATTTATTATATAATAAATAAATTTATATATATATATATTATATTTTTAATATATATATATATATATTATATATAATATATATATATATTATTATATATATATATATATAAAATATATTATAAATTATTTTATATATATATTATATATATATATATATATAATATAATATTGTATATATAATATTATTTATATATATATTATAATATATATATTATAATATAAATTATATCTATATATGAGTAATTATATATATAGTTATATATATATATATATATATTATTATAATATGAATTAATTAATATATTCTAAATTCTTGGACTGGCGTACATCGAGTTTCTAACAGTAATCGCGATAATTGCAATAGAAATGAGAATAGTTTTATTTTAATATTTGCGAAGCGAAGCGAATATGCGAATGGAATGCAAAAGTGAACTAACTTTTTTAATCTTCCGAAGTATTTCGATCGTAATGCAAATATTGAAAATATGCGATAAAATTCGGATGCCTTTTTCTTTATCTCTATTTTCTGCTCAGTTAATAAATACTATACTATATACTACTACTGACTACTACTTACTATATTATACTACTACACTGACTACTAATAATAATATATATAAAAGATATAATACAATAATTTAATATAATTAAATTAATATATATATAATATATAATAATAATAATGATAATTAAATAATAATCATAGATGAATAATATAATAATAAATAATATAATATAATAATATAATAAAAATAATAATAATAATAATAATAATATAATAATAATAATATATAATACTACTACTATACTACTATACTATATTACTTACTACTACACTATCTACTACAATATACTCTTACTAATAAGTAATATAATAATAAAATAATTAATAATATAATAATGAATAATAATAGTGGCATTGTTTTCAAAGCTTGCTGAAGTATGATTAGTACAATTATTATTATTGCTAGTAGCTTTAATTAAAAAACTTGATCAAAAGATTAAATATCAAATAATTATAAATTAAAAAGGGATATATTTATATATATATATATATATATATATATATACTATATATATATATTATATAATATTATTATATTATAATATATAATTTATATATAAAATATATATATAATGATTATATATATATATATATATATATATTTATATATATCATATTATATAATTATAATATTATATATATTATATATAATATTCAATATATAATATATATTATTATATATAATTATATTATATTATAATAATGATAATATATAATAATATAGTTATATACTATATATTATATACTATTAATATTAGATTATATATATATTATTAATATATATACTATAATTTATAATGGGTGTTGTAGGGTTGGTGAGATGGTAATAAGATATATGAGCGTACATATAATATAGTATATATATATATATATAGTAGTAGCTAGTAAGATTTTTATTTATAGTATAATGTTATTTATATATATATATATATATACTATATATTGTGTGTGTGTGTGTGTTGTGGTGATGGTGTGATGATGTTCGTGTGTGTGATGTGTAAGTTGTGGAACGGTAATTAACATATATAGCTAAATTATTAGTAGTAATATATTACATCTAGTATATAGTATATATATATATATATATATTTATTTATTTATAGCATATATATATATACTATTATATATTATATAATAATAATTAGTATATTATATTATATATATATATTATATATAATATATATATATTAAATATAATTATATATAATATTATATATATATATCGTATATTAGTATATATATAATATATATAATATATATATATATATATTATCTATAGTATAATATAAATTATTTATATATATTATATATATATATTTATATAAATATGTATATTATTATATATATATATTAATATACTATATAAATATATTATATATTATTAATTATTAATATATATTTATATAAGTATATATGATATTATATAATAATATATATATAATAATATTATATATAATATATATTATTATATATAAATAATATATATATAATATATATATATATATATATATATAATATGTTATATTTATATATTATAATATATATATATATATATATATATATTATATAATATTTATATTATAATATATATATATATATATAAATATATAATATATTTATATTATATAATATTATATATAGTATATATATTTAATATATATATATATATATATTAATAATATATATTATATATATATTACCTTTTAATATATAAATATAGCTTAATATATAATAATTATATTATATAATATATATATTATTTAGTATTATAATATATATATATATATAATATTATATATATTATATATATACCTTATATATATATAATATATAATATATATTATAATATATATTATATCAATATTATATATATATATATATATATAATATAATTATTATTATATAATATTATATAGTACAGAGTCAAATCTACCCTCAAAAGGGAAAATCTCAAGCCATCAAAAAAAAATAAACTCAACTACCAACAATAATAACCACTGACATAGAAAACTGAACAGAACTTAACTCACTGCATGTGGGCGCAGACACATCAACAACATCAAGCACATAGGGAAACGAGCTTTAAATCAAATTAGCGAAATATTTAATCAGCTCTATGGAGCTAGACTTCATTTCCTATCTTGGAAAAAGCTATATTATTGATTCAAACAAAACTAGGATAAGACATCTAAATTATCTATCGCCGTCTGTCTATAAAACTAAAAACTGACTAGAAAAACATTAACAAATCACAGCATATAACCAATCACAGGTTTAAACAAATCTTCAACTACACGCCCTCAACATTATCACACAATCAAACGGCTAATGCTCAACCAATTCCAAACAAAAATCAGAGATCCTCACAAAGCAGTGTCCGATACAGTACCAATAATTGATCCCAAATACTAAATAACACACATCCCAATGAACTAAAAATGGATTTTTCCCAACTTCTATCAGGTCAGAGCCAGCACAAATACAAAGCATACAAATTCAAACAGTAAACATCAACAACTAAGTACTCCAAGCGGTCAATACTATCCACAACTATCACTATATAGTGCCGATTAACACAAATCAAAGCAGGCCACACATCTATACAACCTAATAGCATGAAATAATATAAATATGCCACTACATCACCAGATCTAAACAGGTTAAACTTATCAACAGGATTCAGACGTGAAAGGGGCTGGGGGACAGAATTTGTTCGTAATGGATAATATTCCATTTTTTAACAAACAAAACAATCCTTCTTTTAACTTACATAAATGTATTCACGCAAGTTTTGTAATGAATTTTCTTGCATTTAGGATTTGGACTCTATGGATTATTATATGTCTTAAAGTGAGGGTGTGGGCTATGCTTCACCCGAAAATAAATAATATATAGTATATTATTATATATATAATATATATATATTATATATATATATATATATATATAACTATTATAATAATATATAATTATAATATAATAATATTATTAATATATTATCATTATAATATATTATATATAATATATCAATAGCTTTTATATATATCGATATATATTTATACACATATTATTCTTGTATATGATATAAACGTATATATAGGCTTTATATGTATCCATATAGAAATATATTATATATATATATATATTATATATATAATTATATACTATATATCTATATATCTATATATAGATAGATAATAAAAATATGAATCTACGTATATATATTTAAACGGCCCGTGAATACGAGGTGGCATTGTATTTATAACGTAAATACAGGTGTATTCTGTTTGTTAAATAAATTATTTCATTAAAACTATACTCTCTATGTTGCATACTCATTGTTTTTTTTCAAGCCCAGACCGACAATTTTTATTGCTCTTTTTAGTAACCCGTTTGTGAACTGTTCTCATTTGACTCTTGTCTCGTGTGCCTGTGATCAATTTTCTTTTAATCGGCGACATTATTTACATTTTGTAATACCTAAACTATTAATATTATTTTTTGTTTAATAAGCTTTATTAATTGATATTGTAAGTATATTGTTTTTATTAAAAAATAATTTTATTTCCGAGAAATTTATATTTCATTATATACATTTTTAGCTATTTCTAAAGCAATTTATTTCTTTAGGAATTATATGTATTTAACCGACCTTAACATAAAGCAGGTGCTCGATTTACACTCCATTCGTTCGGAAAATCCGTGACATGCTTATTGACTAATTCTGTTTTACGTCATATTCTGGCATGTATTAATGTAAAACTTAACATAAAATAAAGATCTAAAAGGGCATAGCATATAATTTAAAAAACATTTTAAGGTTTGATTAAAAGTTTATTCTTTTTATGAACAAACTAAATGATGTTTCGATCAATTGATCAAAATCTCTATCCAAATGTTTTACTTTAGCCTAAGATGTCACGTCATCCTTTGATTATAGCGATAACGTCTGATTAGTGAAGTTAAGCGTAATTAAACAATTATTTGGACAACGCAACATAAATACCATTCTTCATTATATACATTATTTATTGAGAAGATAAAAATTTTATGTTTATAACTAAATTTTTTACTTCTTTTTTATAAAAATATTCATATAAGTGATTAAAGCATTCAGTATCAAGGGAGACAAAATTACAAAAACATAAGTTCTTGTCGTTATGTATTTATAAATAACATTAATAATTTTAATCTTTTTATGTATTACATAGCTTATCCTTTTAAAGGCCAATCTTTTCTTTGAAAGAAATTCTTCAGTTGGCTAAGTTAATGCATTATTTGTAATAGCTAACATTGGTCTAACAAAATTTAAACTATTTCATGCTGTGTGTTCAACATAATAGTGTAAATTTTTACATTCTATAATGATATTTTAAAAAAAAGTTAACAAAATTTTCATAGACTAAGTAATATTACATCGGCCAACAAAGTTATTTTATAAGTTTTACTTTAAAAACAATAGCGATGTTGATAAAATTACGGTACAATCGGTATCCCCATATTTCACAAGATTATAATAAAGCTAGCGCGAACAAGGAGCTGACGTCATTATTTCCAATAATAACATACCCGACCTAATAATAACGTAACTTTAGCAGTATCGGTTGTAATGAACATTGAATAGGATTAACAACGAATTCCTCTCAAGTACAACAATCAATACTGCTAACATAAAATACATTCCCAACTTAAGCAAGAGTACTAACATGTAAACCTTTATCGCCATAATAACTAAGACTGAGCAATGCCACTATTTGAAACATGATAACTTACTGAATGACTGCTTAATATTAACAAAAGGTGCTAAAACTACCAAAGGACACCAATTTGAACTATAGAATATGAGTTCTGCAATATCCATCTTACGCAATCAAATTAACTATCGTACTTTTTCTATCATATCATCAGAGCTACGTATTATTAATATAATTATTTTATCAAACCATTATACAAAGTATGCAACCTATCCAAAAGGCAAATACCTGGATATGCATTGATGCTCTCATCAAAAGTGCGTTGCCTATCCAAGATAACATCATTTTTGAACTATAAATAATGCGGACATGAGAGTTCCTCTACCAAATCTAACTATCCCCGCATAACTTAACCTAAGCCTACGTTTTCTAAATAATACATTAGCAGTAACATAGAATAGTTGATAAATACTTACAAACATTTTTTACAAATGTTGTATACTAAAGTATCTAAACCTGAACAACGAATAAATGCAATTACAAGTGTGCCACTATCAGAGGACACTATATTTTTTCAACATCTAATTTTTCCTTTACGGTAAATAATATTAATTTAACTTAACAAAGTACTCCATGTAAAAGTAGTGCATAATCTGATGCTGTCCTTAAAGATTCCTGCACCCTAAAACCTACTAACAATACATTGAACTTGCTAACCCAAATTACTAACCAAATACCTTATTCTATAATTTTTCACAGATACATTTTATACATATACATTTTTCATTCATGACGGAGCTGTGCAGTGCAGTGAAGTGCTAGGCGTTTGGGTTGGATCCAAATATCTTGTTGATCTTAGAAATAGCTTCGCATACCTTAGAAACCACTAATAATTTAACGTCTCTGTACAACACGGTATATTCATTCTTTTCATCTCTTTATAATTTGTCTCACCAAAAACATAACTTACATTTATACTTTCCATTGACTCCATAACTTCCTTTCTCTCAACTGCATTCAGATCTCCTACCACTCTGCCTAGTCACTTTTACCAATTACATTCTGTGAACATCCAGTGTCTATCATTGCACATATCTCCCCATATTTGTTTCTTACAGTCTCTTCACTCTCATTTTCTTCTTATATCTGCCTATCATATCTCTTCGTAGCTGCGAAAAACTTTCAAGTCATGATCATTCTATCATTCCAATCAGAGGTCAAGTATACAAGGTATCAAAAATATTAAGTGTCAAGGTATCAAGGTTATAAAAGAAAAAAAATATGATCATATTTGCTCGAATGGAGAAATGTTTTGGGGGGAATAATTTAACGAATAAAGTCAGATAGGTACTATAAAATTGTGTTTTGGGTATAGGTATGTTTAAACGAAGAAAAATAAAATCGATTAAAATAAGATTAGGTTGACTTTTTATTAAAATAACTGTGAAAAAGCATTTGAAATTATTCTAACAAAACCATTCTTAAAAAAAATTATAATATGTAAATCATGAGTATTTATGTTATTCTATAGTGAACTAAATAGTCATTATTTCATAGTCATCCTGATGATATTTAAATATTAATAACTAATAATTATAAAAATATTTAAAACCGGTACGAAATAATTTTATTGAATATATGCATAATTTCTAAACTTGTTTGACCCCGAACTATATTTCCTGAAAAAATGGAACATTTATACTCTTGAGTCACAAGGGGCAGAGCCCTATTTTCCAATGCGTGTGTGGTGGATGCTCTGAGAATATATCTTTGCAGAGAATCTGTCAGATAAAATCTATACGTCAATATACTCAAGTTATGATGTTATTCTAAGCTTCAGGCTTTAATAAGATTAGTATGAAGATCATTAAATTTATCCTTAAGACTACAATACACAATCAGAGATGGAAATGAGGAATGTCTTTATCAGTAAACAAACGCGATTAGTGCCGAGAGAATAAACGAGTGAAAGCCAGACGACACATCTTATATCAAAGTCACCTTGAGTTAATTATCAGTATATTATCAACTACAAAAACCTTGATCACATTGACACCACTATCATTGCATCCCTCTTATTAGTATAGAGCTACGAGGTCGTAAAAGGGTGTTGGTAGTATATCAGATACATAACAGTAGAAAATAGAAAATGCCTATCTATTAATCAGAGAAAAAGGAGGCATCTCTGCCGCCAGCTGTTAAACACGAAGATATAGAAAATAGAGTAAAGATCTATACCAAAAACACGACGAGACACGACAATGACTCACAAGAGCGAGTCGCAGTATTGTAACTTGGCACAATACAGACTCTATTGCTCATATATAAGCCTTAAGTGCGGGCTCCTCCACAACACTCACGCACAGTTTGTCGAATCCCCATAATAGCAGAGAGCGTTGAACAGAAGCTCATCGTCCTCAGGAATTATGGGATCACCATAGTTACGTGCGCAATACTATTGAGCACTACGAGGTTGCGCTGTAGATTGAGTGCGAAGAGCAAATCATAGCACAGAAATGCGTAAATAAACAACATACTCGGCGACTATGGCATATAAGAATTAGTGAGTAGGCTCACTCAGTGGCATCACATCTGCGAAGAGCAAACTGACGCAACGAGCACAGCCGAATAATATGAACATGAGCGATTCTACCTCAATGGAGCGTGTTGTTTTTTGTCTATATAATGTTTAAGTCGACACAACTCGCGAGATGTTTGATGTGGTAATGCGGACCAATCAACACAGGAGAGACGAGACCGATATAGCCCGTTGCGTAGAACAGAGTCAATAGGAATTTTGGCCAAAGGTCTTTATTGCTGCATCTTAAGAGAGGAGATTTGTAGAAGTTCTGTGCGTTGTGTTTTTAGAAGCACACTCGAACTTTCACACACACAGAGAAGTTGTATCGCGAGCAAAGCGACATGCGCAAGAAAGATTGATCATTTGCGCGAGCCGAAGCGAAATATGAGGCAAAAGACTTTAAGCACAAAAAGAATTGTAAACGAGTAACAGCACAATTCTTATGAAGTAAGAAAATGGATGAGAGTAGAGCAGTACAATTTAGAAAATGGACTGTATGATGAAAAGAGAAAGGAGCAGAGAGATCAATCAGAGAGCGCGCGGAAGATTCAAGGGCTTAGACAAAACAGACGCCATATTTATGTGAGGTCACCGGTGAGACATTGTATTAAGCGAGTAATCTAAACAAAGTAATTAACGAGGAAAATGAGTAAAGGCAAGTGATGATTTATCAGGAGCATGAAAGTATGGATATGATATCTAATAGCCACCATAACAGAGTATAATGTATGAAAAAGAGCAGTTAAGTCACTGAATTGCTAGAAACCGAGCCAGAGATCTTATTTCATTGTTCACAGATTAATTGCACAGAAAAATCTAAGCGAACACGAGGTGATAGGAGATGAAGACACACTAAGAGCAGATAGGAGATTTACTGCAAAATCAAGATCCATCACCGCCGCCCGCGTAGTCCATGCGCTCAACGACCAGAGACGAAAACACCGATAGAACTCAGTATATAAGATAGTGTAAAATAGTATAATCGCACTCATTTATTTTTATCCTTGCTGAGCGAGAGAGCACGACCGAGAGACGCACGTAAACTAGTAGATCGGAAAATGATAGAGAATAAGATAGAGCTGAATTGGTAGCCTGAGTAAGACACATATAAAGACTGAGGTAAGTGGGGTCGTTTCGAGAAGTATATATCTTAGATAGATAGCCAGAGGTGAGAGGCTATATTAGGGGAGATGAGTATTAGAAAGGAGCCAGGATAAGTCGAGCTATCCTTTATTTCGTGTAAAATAACAGGTTGGAACACGATGTGCGGGGTCATCCGAGAGCACCTATGAGGAGAACGTGATTATGGATATTGAATAGACAGGAGGAATATTAGTATAGTATACTTGAGTGTTAGAGCTTGGTGTCGAGTTTAGTTAGGGAAGATAATATTAGGATTAGATATTATTGGATCGATCAAACAAGAGTGCGTCGAGTGACTGAAGGACTTGATTTGGTAGAATGAAGCATAAGGTGCGTTATTAGGTAAGTGGTAATAGGTATGTATGTGTAGTATAATCATAAGAATCTTTTACATTATTTGAGAATATAACAATATGATTGAAGAAACATGGGATGGAGGAGAAGAATAAATAATTATGTATTATAAGAGTTTTATTTATAGGATTTGCTAAACTAGCAGTTATGAATTAAGGATTAATAGGGAATGATACTCATATGGCAAGGTAGTGAAATATATGGGGTTTTTGGTGGTTATTAAAGAGTTTTTCTAGAATGGAATCAAAAGTATTAATAGTAAGTACGTATGAAAGCGTAGTGTAAGTAAAAAATGTAGTTTGATAAGAAAGTGATTGGTTTTAATTATAATTAGCGGAGTAACTAGAGAGATTAATGTCATGCCTCCTTAAGGTTATATTCAATATTATTTGCATAGGGTTGTAGAGTTATGAATAGAATTTAGGGGGAAGGTAATTGGGTGGCAGGAAGATTAGTGTTAGATAAAGGAAATGGAAGTATGGAAGGAGTGGATGGTTATTAGGCCCTATATCCAATTTTATGCGTATGATTTGGATTTTGTGTATATAGTTGAGATAATATCTGGAGAGTAGAGTGAAAGCATTGAGGTAGAAGATTTTAGGCATAAGGTATTGTGTAATAAAGTAGAGGGAGTTTGATAAGAAGTAACAGTTAGATAGGAAGTATTAAGGTTTACTAAATGTTGAGTATTGAATAGTGACATACGAGTATCCTCATGAGTGAGTGGTGAGTTATGTTAGATATTGGTGATGACTAACTGGATAACAAGTGTTTAGTTATTAATATATTATTAGGTAATATATATTATGTGTAGATAAAATGGAGATACACGGATATGATGGCAGAGTGGATTAGTAGTGAAAAGGTTGAAAATGAGCAGGATAGATTGCACGAGTGAATTTTTATAAATCACAGTTGCGTTGGCACTTGTCGCAAAAGGCACGGTCTATATTCTCCGATGTTTCCAACGAGCGAGGTTCTATGCGCGTGCTATGTACTATGATTTATTCGATGAGAGTTTTGATTAACCTTGTGTTAAATAGTAATTTATAAAATATGTCCAAAGTATGTAATATATTCGGAGTCACAGAATATGACCGTGTCTGCGTATTAGCACAATCTAAAGTCGTCGAATGTATATCAGGGATGCGCGCGAGAATCAAGATACTTAGGGCCTATGCCGATTAGTTGGAGTGATTTATAGATATATTGGATTTAAAAATGAATAGGAATGCGAGAGCGTTTATATTATTTAGAGTAGGGGTGGAAGAGAATGGATGATTTACCAATGAGAGTATTTTTCACACGTTGATATAAGATTTTGCGCTCGAGAATGAGAGTTGGTCTCATTCATTGTAGGATATGAGAGAGGATGGAAGATAGTCGGCTTGGGTCTTATATACGTACAGGCAAATGCAAAAAGTGAATTGAAATGTGTATAGAATCGAAACAGTACTAGTGAACAAGGAACATGATTGGCAAAAAATAAGTGAGATCGTTTAGAGTCATGTTATATATTAAATGTGTATTAGACTCATGGAAGGAAGAGAATATGCGAGTTATATTATGAGCATAAGGGCGAGAGAAAGGTGAATAATAGGAGTGAATGGCGGGGTTTGTGAAGGGAGGTATGGTATTTGGCAACCTACTGGGCCCAAGGGAGATGATATCTCACATCTAAACTATAGTACATAGCCAAATAGTGAATGAAGAGGAGTTCAGAAGTATCCTACGCTAGGACCTCCATGTGAATATGACTCTATAGGGTAGGTAATAATTTTCGATAACTACACGAGTTTTACCGCACTTAAAATATAAGTATATATATATAAAAGGGTGAGAGCTAGGTAATAAGCCTAGGTAGCTTATTACTTTTCGAGAGACTTTTATGTTACATTAATATTCCTCTACTAACTTATATTTTACTGTTTATTCCTAGAGTGCATGAAATTCAACGCACCTATATACTACTATCTATATATAATACATATATATATATATAACCAAGTTCATATTGGGATGAAATAGAAGGTAGATAATATAAATAATTCTTTACTTTCATTATCTTTAATCTTCCCTCTATTTGACCTCCCAAGACAGGGGGTCATAAGGATATGTCGTGTCATGTACTAATCAGTAAAAAGTAAAATGACAGTGTAATAAGAATATGAACAAGAAGTCGAAAAGGAAAGCTCTATCAGTCCATACCGCCCTCCACTCTTACCTAATTAGTATTAGTGAGATACTCGTACTATACAGACAGAAAATATACTACCCCTTATGAGTAGCTATCATGTGAGACCTTATATATAATAATATAATTATTGTTATTATTATATATTGTTATTATTATTGATTATTAATTATTAATTATTATTATGCAAGACGGTAATCATGTCATTCATCTACTATAGTATATTAATATATAATTCGTTACAATATGAATTATATATAGGGATTCAATTATTTCCCTTGGACTTGCATAGGATTTGATTAGGTACTATATTAAATCCATATTGACCATTCGCATCATAAATCCCGCCATTCACTCTCTATGCACCTTATATTTAACTTTCTTGCACTCTCTAGTCCACACACCTATTCATTCACATTCTCACGTCAATTTCCTTCACATGAACATTTCATGTTATCTATTCATCGTATTCATTCTAATTTCTCACATTCACTCTTCGAGTGATCTACTCAGTATTATATATTACCTGAGTTTAGGTTCCCTAAATCTACACTATCTCTGAGTCACTTATTACTTTACATTATTAATCATTATTTATTCCGAGTCTTTAAACCATATTTCCCGAATTCTAGACACATTCAATTTATTATATTATATATATTATTATTATTAATTCACTTCCATAAAATATGAACAATAACTCAATACTCATACATGGAACTAATATTGTTAATCATTAACTACTCATAATACGCCCTTGCGTTCGCAACAAATCATCTATCTAGATTTTCTTCGTTGAAAGAAATTTTGAATGATAAGAAATAACCGAGAATAAAAACCACTGAATAGAAACCTTTTAAAAACGAGTTATTTATGGATATTTATAATTTCATTTACATTTACATTTTCGTTTACATTTGACAACTCTTCTAACCCATTAGCACATAACAATCTTTCATCTCTTCAATAATTCTTTTATCAATTGCAGGTTTTTCGTCTTATCTAACCATAGACATAGGCACACTAAATGATTGCTCTCATTTGAAAAAAAAAAAAAAAAAGGATGTTTAAGGCTAAACCGAGAGACGGGACGAAGAGAAATTTGGGGGATGTTGAATCCAGGGTAGTTGATAGGCGTGTAGATCGCATGCCTTTAACTATTACTTAATTGCCAGCACAGACCAAAATGAAGGTCGGAAGCCTATGAGCGAGAGGCTAAATATATAAGCATTTTTCACAAACCAGCAGTGAACTTAGAAAAAAAGCTAACACTAATTAAAAACTTCGAGCTAATCACATACGAATTATCTTGTTAGTTTTCAGTATCCCATCTTTACTCATTATCTTATCTAATTCTCAACTACACATCCACTCTAGGATCTATATATATGCATCTAACACACAGCTACCTTCCTTATCCTACTCTAGCTACTTATCCATACTAACTCTATCACTTAATCTTCACTTCACTACTCTTCACTACTCCTAGCATCACGTTCCCCAGTCTTACTGCATCCAACATTCATATTACCTACTTTACAATCTATGTCATGTTATAAATCTATTCAGATCAACTTATGTTTCTATTCTGCCGCTCACACATACTATAATTGACAATATTCTAATGCACACTTTGCTGTGTTGAGTATCTGTCCATCACTCACAATCTGCTACCATAACCTATCATTCCCTTACATCTGGGAGATCTTCTGCACTTTTCTCACAAATTGGCAGCTTGCCTACTTGCATCTTACCATTTCGATCTGATCAGCTCGATGAAGATATGTCGCAACACACTAGATACTCTGAAGAAAAAAGGCAGCCAATGCCGCATGCGTACATCTCTTCCTTATCATTTCTCACCATAACAACTCAAAATATAATACTGTAAATCCACTGCCATCCACTTATCCTCTGACTGCGAGCTCGGAAAATATTTGGTTAGAAGAATCATTCACATAAATTTATATACAAAACATTTACTATTAAAACCATCCATATATCACAAATTGAAAATATCCCCAAGGAATGACAATAACAGCATAACTCAGCTTAGGTATATCAAACTTACCAGCTATTCATAATTAATAAATTACCAATTCACTATCATAATTGACAACCATTATATTATCTTACACACGCTTCACTATTCATAATAACATACTTTTTGATTCCATTCAAGTAAAGCCTACCACCAACCACTATTGCATATAATTCATCACTAACAACCTTACCATATAGCATACCTTATTAACTCTATTATCATAAATCGCCATTAGTATTTGCAAAATACCACATAAAACCTAAATACAAAATTATTATATTTTTCTTCTCTCACTCACAATTTATACAATGTAAAAGATTGATCCAACACATACCTCTATTAATACCACTCCTAACACGCTAACCTTGTTCATTTACATTACATATTCTAGTTACCTTATATGCAGTCAACTCGAGCGCAACTTCTATTCGAGATCTAAAATACCTAGCTATTATAATATTACTTATCCCACATAATAACCTCAATAACTTATTTTACCCCATCAACTATATTAATTCTCAATTTACCCTTTTCTCTACCTTAACCCTTTATAATTTAATAAGGGTACTATACGCTCTCCTCCAATCCCTTGGAACTAAATAATAATCACCCTCCTCATAAATTGCTATATAATTTACATATACAACTTTCCTAATGATCCAATCAATCCCATCTCGCCTCCAGTTCTTAGAATCATTTCACTATAGTAATTATCAATATGTAAACTCGTATGTCAGTAATTTATTTACCATTCTATAATCAACCTTTTACTCTACTCTAAATCTCACAATATTATAATAACCTAATAGTCATGCCCACCAATTAAAATAACACACCTCATTTCGCCTTCCTCTTGCAAAATCACACATCTAAGACCCAGCGACACACAAGGTTTGGTAATATTCATATAATTACCTTTAAGCAATACATATTAAATTATAAATCTATAGTAATATATGTGCAGATTTTTGCTATAATTTTCCGAAAGTGATATATCTATGTACATCCTCACTAATTCTCTTCCATTTCTTTCAGCAGTAGCCCACGATTGATTTTCAATTTAGTTTTCACAATTTCAATATATCTACACTATTTCACACCTTATAGTTTATATATAATTTTATTCGTTCATCAAACGACTGATTCCCCCTTATGTGCATCTTGATTTGACCAGATCATTATTTATCGCGCTTTGTTGATGCCGAGAGACTAGCATCAACTGCTTCTATAACCGTGCATGTAGAAGTCGCAAACGATCGTGAGTAAGATCGTTACATCATAGTTCATATTATATATATATAGTATATATTACCATATCTTGTTTTCCTCTACGTTAAAGCACCTTAGTTATATAGTAATTATTATATCTTTTTTCTCCTTAATAAATACGGTCCGAATTTTAGTTCACATATGTCCTCACAGTATGTCCTTTTACGAGAGACAAATCATTATGATTTTGCTGTTCCTTAGCATACTAATTCAAACGCCAACAAGCTTCATATTTTTAGTGAGAAATCATCCTTTCACAGCACAAATGTCTATAGGATTCGGATAACCTCTTCTATATATTTTTCTCATTTTTTCCGAAGATTTAACTACTTTGTTATATTCTTTATCTTACTAACTATCACACGAGATATCTCTACTCAACATGCTCACAACCCGCACTAAAGATGCGCCTAGGATCGGGGGTCCACTTCTCACCCTAACAATTCTCTCTGCCTTCGCACAGGTGGGTATGCCAATCCCCCCAGTACCGGGGATGTGTCTCACGCGGTATATAAACACCAAGCTTCTTTGGTCGTTTGTGCACGTATTCAGACGGGGGTTCCTACACGAAACCGCATATTAACTACCCCGCTCCGAGGCATGCAAAACCCGTTTACCCATTCCTTAACCTCTGTCAACCCCGTGCCGGCTTTCGTCCTCACCCCTATTAAATATCTTTGCTTCTACGAACATAAATTTTGTTGTTTCCTTTATTCTTCCTGCGAGAAAATTTCACAGTTTTTCTCTTCTTTCACAGGTGGCCAAGCCTCCGAGCAGCACATGCGACTGAGAGTGGGACATATAGGGCAGTATGATATCTAATAACACAGTAGATGGGGGATTGGTCGGAGACACCCCCCGCGACAATACCACCCAAATATGCACCTCCAAAAGAAGCCGCGCGGGTTTCCCAGGTAGACGATTTCTCACCAGGCACGAGGGGCACATCGCAGCAACCCTACCCGCGTTCACAACCACGGGAGGCCTCGAGAGCATCATCCTCTGACTTCCACCTAACCACCAATCTCTAGCGGTTACCCACTGAAGGTTAATTAATTCCTTATAGTTAATAAAATAAAAAAAATTACTTATATCAAAATAAAAAAAAAAAAAAAAAAAAATAAGTTAAATCCCATCCTTAGAATTTTTATTCGGCTGATTCTCAAATATATATATAATTATGTTATAACCATGCAGACCTCCGATTCTAATGACTACAATACTTAGTTGGCAATAAAAAAAATCTGACCGTCTATATATAATATTAGTATATATATTATTAATTATATTATATATATTAATATATATAATTAATATATATATATATTATATTATAGTATATTATAATATTATATTATATATATTATATATATATATAATATATATATAATACTATATATAATATATTAATATAAATATATATATATATAATATATATATATATACATAAAGGTTCAATAATTACTTACAATGCATCATTTATAATAAGTCAAAATTTTTATTTGGTGAGCGGTAGTAGGAATATTGACATACCTATACTGGTATTACTTACAACAAAACTATATGTAAGCAATTGAGATAATTTCTGAGGAAACTCAAGGAAATGATAAGAGAGAATAAATAAAATGCAATGTTACAATAATAATAAGCTCTCCAGCTATAAAAAGGTAAAAAAAAGGAAGTTTCCTTTTTTTTTTATCATGCTATATCAGAGTAATATTAGTAATATATTAATATTATAATGCAATAAACAATTATTATTAATTACGCTACAACAATGCCCACAAACATTCTACACATAATAAAAAAAAATATGTAGACGGGCGTCGTATTTATATTATCTATAAAAAGTGTTCAATATAAGTGATTATTATTTTATGCCTAATAAATTTTATGTGATGAAAAGTTATAGTACTAAAAATTGTTATGTTGGTGAGTCGATATTAAATATATTATAAATTATTAATTATATATATATTATATATATTATAATATTAATAATATTAATATATAATATATATAATTATATTAATATATATTATATATAATATATTAATATATATATATATATAATAATAATATATATATATTAATAATAATATATATAATTAATATATATATATATTATATTATATTATATATTAATATATATATTAAATATATATATATATATATATATATATATAAATAAATATATATATATTAAATATCCAATAAAATTTTATTATATATTAATTAATATATATATATATAATAATATATATATATTTATATATATATATAATCAATATATATATAATATAATATATATATATATATATAATATATATATTATATATATAAAATATATATAATATATAATATATATATATATTATATATATATTAATATATATTATATTAATTATTATAATAATATATTATTTAATTAAAATATAATATTATTAATTAATATTTATTATATATATATTAATATATTTATATATATTATATATATGATTATATTAATTAATATAATATATATAATTAATAGTATATATATAATATATATATACGATTATTCTAAACCAATAGGTATACCTTTTAAAGGAAATTAAAACTAACACAAAAGCTAGATTCATACCACCGGTACGATCATACAATGGAAATATAACACATAAATGTTATAAATGCACACTATTATTATTAAGGGAGAAAAGCAGCTTGTCCAATATAGAGGTGCAGTTAATTATATATTTTCTTGTAATACCTGCATACAGTCATAGCACATACCTGAGCAATTAACTGGAGGTACCAGCTAATCTGTGAATCTGTACAATCTGAAGATTTTTAGGTGATTTAATCAAGCTTTGGAGGTGTCAAAATGGAGACTTAATCAAATAAGAATCTTCTAATCTAAAATAAATTATATACTATATACCTAGATAAAATATATAAATCTTGACATTTTACATAGAAATTAAAGGAAAATTAACAAACAATTGAAAAGTGTAAAATATATTTGTTTTGTTACTAATAAAGTACCAAAACCACAATATACATATAAAAAAATTACCATATCACAAAAGTAGCTAACTAAATATAATATAATTATATATATAATTACTCAATACACATTTAAAAGTATTCACTTCAGTAATGTTATTTTTTTAGTTAAAATAAAACTTATCCTCAAAACTTTATAAATATAGTTAATTATTAATATATATTATATTAATATAAAATGCATAAATGATAATTACGATCATGCTAAGAGTCGATATAAATTTATATACTGAGTAACA
>JABUQX010075741.1:35000-45000 GCA_015478945.1 Trachelipus rathkii
TGGTAATAGTAGCGAAGAGGGGCTTCACCCCCGATTTTATAAAATCAACAGAATATAGCCTACCTCTGAAAAAATAATAACAATTAAAAAAAAAACGTTGCGTTTTCTTAGGAAAACAGTTAGCCCTCAAAGTTGCTAAAATGGCCATGGATTAAAAAAAAAAAAAAAAAAAAAAAATTAAAACACAGGATATATATATATATTATATATATATTTAATATTATATATAATTTATATATGAGTAATATATAATATATATATATATAATATATATAGTATAATATATATATATATATTATATATATATATATATATAATAGGCAGCGTCAGATTGTCCGTCATAGTTATGCTTAAAAACTATTAAATGCTACAGTAAAACGGAATACATTGCTGGAAGTTGTCCAATTTTAGTGCTGAAAATGTAAAAAAAAAAATTAAATAAAAAATAGAATAAAAATATAAATCTCCAAATGAAATATTTGAAAAGTAATACATTTATGGAATCCTGGTAAAATTTCAAAATTGGATAAATGTAAAAAAAAAAAAAAAAATTTATTGTTAAAATAATTACAATTTTATATGATAGAAGGCCTATTTAGAGACCTTTAATTGGTTTCTCGTTAAAAAAATATGACTTCTAATTAAATTTTGCTATACGGACACAGGGGCCGAGCCGACGGGAAATTAGGGGGGATGTTTTCCATGACCCCGTAGGGATGGGCGGATGGAACCCCCGTCGACACCCAAATAAACCAAGAGCGTGGGGTTTCGGAAGACCCTCCCTGGAGGGGGGGAAATTAATCCTACCTGGCTGTCGTTCCCCCCGAAGGCCGAGAGACCCCGACTCCTGCCATCGGGGTGGTATACCCAGCATGAACCTTTCAGTAAAAAAAAGAAAAAAATTTAATAGAAAAGTCTATTTAATTTAACGAGAACCAATAAAAGTCTCTAAATAGGCCTTCTAATCATATTACTATATATTATTAACAAATTTTTTTTCATTATGATTCTTTTACATTTTCCTATGTGAAATTTAACCAGGATTCCAAAATGTATTCCTTTTGCCTGTAGCTATTGTAGTTTTGAGATTTTTTTTTTTTTTTACTATTTTTCCAGCACTAGAAATTGGACCACATTCCAGAATGTATTCCGTTACTGTAGCATTAAATATTTTAAGATACATATGAGACAATCTGAACGCTGACCATATATATATATATATTAATATATTATATATATATATATATATATATTTATATTATATATAATAATAATATATATATAAATATAATATATATATATATATATAGTATATATATATATTATATATATAATAATATACTCTAAAAAATAATAATGAAGCATAAAAAAAAATGATTTAAGTCTTTAGAAAAAAAGTTAGCAGCATCTCAAGGTTAAAAATTTTCCTACAGGATTTATAAAAAAATTAGTGGGCCATGCTCGTTTGGGGCCATCCCTAGTTCAGTTAATGATAAGATTGTTAAGTATACATAGATTTCCTCTGTGTATAACAAAACACATCATAACCAGAACTAGATGGCCTGAAAATGAGACCTACCCTGGATGGATCAAAAATGATAAGTCTATGGGAGTTTTAACAACTTTACAAGAGGCAGTCAACTTTTTTTCCTAAAAGAGAGCGATCATTTTTTTTTTATTCTCTATTATTTTTTACAAGTATACTCCTGTGATTTAATAATAAATTGGGGGTGAAGCCTCCTGTGGGCCACTATACCCATTTTTATAATCAATTTTCCATTGTTATAGACAAAGTGTAAGTAAATAGTTTTTAAAAAATTAACAAATTTGCAACGACTACAATATTTTTATGTAGTAGGCTATATAAAAAAATATATGAATTATATATATATATATATATATATATAATAAATAATTAATAGATATATATATAATAATATAATATAAATATATATATAATATATTTATAATATATATATAAAATATATAGTATATATTAAATATATATAATAATATAATATGATATATATATATATAAATAAAATCATGTCGTTTATCTGCCTCCAACCTCCATGACATATCGATTGCATGTGATCAAATACATTCATAAAAGTAAAAAAAATTGTGTGGAGTCAATTAATAATGGAATAAAAACAGCTTCTAACCTTAAAAATATTTTTAAAAAAATTTAAATTATGTAAACTAACGTAAACCAATTATAACCATTACCTAACATATCATCGAACCTCGCTAACATAATTTATTTTATATTTATAATTTTATTTCACTTAGCCATTGTTAAAAAAAAAAAACATGTATCTGGCATCATGCACGTTTTATATATAATAATTAAGTGAACAATAGGTTTTAAAAAAATAGTCATATCTAACTACCAAGATAACCAATATATATATATATATATTATATATATATATATATAATATATATTATATTATATAATATATATAGTTATAATATATATATATATATATATATATATAATAAATATAGGCCTATATATCTTACTGCTTATCTCTGCCCTGGCCCAACCTCAATTGAGGCCACATCTGCCTTCCAGGAAGCCGGCGACTGCTCTTGCGGTTCCACAGGTCAAAGGGTAAGATATAGAGAAGTCGGTCACGGGGCGGTCGAGAGTGAGGAGCAACCCAAAGGAGGTGCTTCCATTGTGTCCGGGAATGTGACATCTGTAGCAGGTGGGGGAGGTAACATTGCCTAGTTTGAATCTATATTTTGTAAAAGTTTTGGGTGGTAACCTGATCTGCTCTGGGTGAGGTCAATTTGGCCTCTTCTGGACAGTGTTTCTTCTATAGGGGAAATAATTTTTGGGGAGGGGGAGTTTAGTAAATTGTTACTGGGGCAGTTTTGTAGGTACATGTTAGTTAGTTGTTTATGGATATGTGTAAGCCGGATCTATCGGGAGGGGGAGGGGAATAATGTTGTATGATTCATTATAGAATTTAGCAGTGAGAAGGGTGGAGATTTTATCTATGTGCGGGAGGTGGGTGTGGAGAAATTGGTAACATGGGTGGGTTGGAATTTAAAAGGGTTTTCGGTAGAATTGAGTCCCCAGCCATCATCCAGGTGGGGTAGAGGATAAGAAGGATTAAGTCTCTCATGTAAATTGTGGATGGGGGTCAGTTTTTTTGTGCATCAGTGATGATCTAAGCGCGGGTTTGCGTATTTGTAAATTTTTTGTAGATTTTGACAGTGCAGGGGAACCATGCGGGGAAGCCATAGTTTTATATTTGTTCTGAAAGGAATTAATTAAGTGTGGAAGTGGTGTTTTCTGTCACGGAACTGGTGTTGGATAGAGTTCTGAGAGGTGTTGTAGGTTTGTAAATATATATAATATATATTATATATATAAGTTATATATAAATATATATAATATATATATATAAATATATAATAATAATATATAAATATAATATGATATATATATATATATATATATATATATATATATATATATAGCTATATTGTGCTGTTACCTAAATATAACCCTCCTGTTTTGGTTACGTCAAAATAACCCACTCTGGATCTCAGTATATATGAGGCGTAGAGCCAAAAGTGTGCACCTATTAACCCTATCGAGTATGAGTGAAAAAAGGTGGGTAAATATCTAGTAGCTGTTTGATCTAAATACTTTATGAAAAAATTTTCTATGTTTAGAAAAGTTAAGCTTTTAAAGAAAAATGTTTAGTGGCAAGATTCTGGCATAATTCCAGAAGCTTGCCACTAAAGAATTTTCTTGAAAAACTTAAGTTAACTTTTCTGAACTTAGAAAATTTTTTCAGAAAATATTTAGATCAAATAGCTACTAGATATTTATCAAAAGGTGTTATAATGGTTCAAAGTTGATTTTTTGAATTTTGGGACATTTTTAAACTTTTTTAAAATTTTCACAAAATTTGAACAGACTTGGAGTTAATTTTTTGGAATTTTGCAGCCAATGCTGCATTAAGAACTCAGTAAATTATGCAAAATATTTAATAAAATTATTTTAGTCCCATCTTTCATCTCATCCCACAACAAATTTCATGAAATTTTATGCAACCCATCAACACACAGGTACCATCCAAAGTGAACCTTAAAAATAACCCACTTACAAATTAATTGAAAATGTGCATATATATATATATATATATATATATATATATATATATAATAATAATAGTATAATAATATAAATATTATATATATATATATATATATATAAATATAATAATATATAGTTATGCGCTCTATACTATCACAACATTTATGGTTCTTTTTTCTTATCTGTTAGTGTGGGGTCTAAAATAAATGTAATGTACAATACCCAAAAGCACAAAATTTGGTGCAAATAACCCCACTTTCTCCCTTTTTTGTATAGGTATATATATATAATATATAAATATATAATAATATATTTATAAATAATAATATAGATATATATATGATATAATATATATATATATATATAATGTCAATACCAGCTACCACTTAACAACCCTCCTCCACACCCTATGGCAGTCTCCAGCAGGTTTGGCACCACACGATCTTCAGGAAGGGGACACTGTGGGAAGCGCATGAAAATAAAGGCGTCTAGTTACATCCTAGAGATCTTTGAAGAGTACCTAGAACTTGAGCAAAGACCAATTCTATCAACTTCTGAAGTTCAAGAAAGAAAAGTGCCAAGTTCTAAGAGAAAGCTGACATACAGCAGCAGCAGTGACAGTAATGATGATGATGATGAGGAGGAGGAGGAGGAGGAACATGGAACATACTGATGATGATGTATCTGAAGCTGTCTCAACAATTAAAAAGTTGTTGAACAACAACAAGGCCAGCTGTAAGGAGAAAGTGTTTGCTGTCAACATCACTTAACCCTCTAAATTTTACATTGGCAAGCTGAAACAGGTATTTTCACCTGATGCAAGTTAACAGCGTCGCTTTCCATTTCCTCAGTTTCCGAGGTAATGGAATATATGCTGCAAAAGCAGTACCTCAATTAGAAACTGTTGAAGCTTCGCAGATATTCTTTGAGCCTATCAACACCTCCCTTGCAGCAGGTAATTCTTTGCAAACAGAGAACAGACCTTGCTAAAAATTCGCAAGCTCTTGTAGCAATTTATAAAGAAAGTGCATCGATGAACCAATCTGTAAAGTAAAATAAAAACCTATTCAAAGGGGGGGGGGAAACCTATTCAAAGGTAGGGGATTTAAATAAAACCTATTCTAGGAGGAAAAATCATTCAAACCCTATTCAAAGGGGGGGAAGGGGATATAAATAAAAACCTCTTCTAGGAGAAAATATCATTCAAACCCTATTCAAGGAGGGAGTATGCAACAAAAGTCTGCATACAGTTAACCAGCTCCAACCACATACATACCGTACTTCATTTATTTTAAGGTAATTAAAATTTTGATTTTCTTATTTTAAAATTATTATTTTTTATTTTCATTTATATTTAATTAAAATAATGTGTAATGCTTCTAATAACTAATAACAGCATATTGCCATTCTATAAAGGGTTTTTGGGGATGGGTTATTTTTATCATACAAGTGGGCTACATTTGCAAACGGCGGGTTATTTTTATTTTTTTTTTTGGTCTAAATAATTACAAAAGTTTTAAAGCCAAATAAATTTTTTTTACTGGGTTATATAGCCTAGGCCTAGCCGTTATAAGAAATGATTATAAAAGTAAGATATGTAAAATAATTTAATAGTTATAGCCGAAAATATGAAAAATGGGTTATTTTTAGGTAACTAATATATATATATATATATATATATATATATATATATATATATATATATATATATATATATATATATATATATATATATATATATATATATATATATATATATATATATATATATTTTATGTCCATTCAGGTAGCCAGACAGATCCAAACTCTCTTAAATATATATATATAGTATATATATATATATATATCTATAAATATATATATATATATATATATATATATATATATATATATATATATATATATATATTTTTATTATTATTATTTTTATATATATAAAAAAATATATATATATATATATATATATATATATATATATATATATATATATATATATATATATATATATATATATATATATATAGTCCACCTCCAATGCGATATCTTTAGCCCTCTCTCCTAGAGTTGGGACAGGAGGAAATTGTGTGGCATGTATTTCCTAATCAATTGAATCAGAATGCAAAGATTATTTAGGCTTGATAGCAATCTCAAGCTTTGGCTCAGCCCATTTGGAGAAATTCGAGCCACTGCGGATATGGTTTTCCTGTATTCAAATGAACAAAGATCTTATGCTAGAAGCATGAGAGAATTTGATTTTTATGTTATAATAGATTGTTCTGTTGTATGTGTTGGCTGCGTTTTTAATGCTTTGAGATTTAGTATAATCTAATTATATGTAAACAGTAAATAAATAATACTTAAATAAACACTGACGGCAATTTTTTATGTCCACTCAGGTATCCGACATCCAAATGTCGCCATTGATATAGAGAGAGAGTAGAAGAGTAGGAGAGGTAGAGATATATATATATATATATATATATATATAGTATATATATATATATATATATATATATATATATATATATATATATATATATATATTTATGTGTGTGTGTTTCTAGTTTTTATATCAATAGAGGAGGGTTGGAGGGGAGTGGCAAGATTTTGGTAGAAATAGATTTAATACATACTTGTTGCAAAACGAAAAATGAAAGAAATTGGTTCCAGATCAGTGGATCTTTGGAGGCATTTGTCGGGAAACAGATGAGATATTTCTGAGAACAATTCCAGACACAACGGAAGATGCGGTAATAGAATGTATAAAAAATAACATTCAACCTGGAACAACTATTATTAGTGATTGCCAACCTTCATTTAAAAATATAGAAAATATCGAAGGTTTTCAGTACAAACATTTGATGATAAATAATAGTGAAAATGTTCTGGATCCTAATTTAAACGCAAATATACAAAGCATAGAAAATATTTGGTTCATTCTCAACGAGAGAAATAGAAAACATTGTGGAACAAATAGAAAAATGTTGGATTCATACTTAAGTCGAATTTGTTTGGAGACGTAAGGATATTTCTAATAAAGATTTTAATTCTTTTATATTATTAAAGGCGACATATCAAGGCTTTCAATCGTCAGCAATGTTTAGCCTTCCCCCACTGGTGATCGTTCTTACTTATATTCTTTGTTTCTTTTTAAACAGGCGTTGTTTGCATTAACACATTGGTTTTTTGGTTTAAACAAACTAAAAAAAAAGTTTTTTTTCTTTTTTATAAAAATGTAATATAAAAAGTGCTCTAAAGTGAAAGCATAATAGTTATTAGTTAATACATTTGCTAATATATATTAATTGAGATTAAAGATTCCTTAATTTTTATAACCAAAATTTATAACATCAAAATAGACGATATGCAATTATTTTCTAATAAAAACAAATCTATTTTTTTTTATTAATAAATTGCTTAAGATTGCTAAAGTCAAAAGAAATACCTTTTTAGGGATTAGTTTCAATAAGTTGTATTTCCCAAACTTTTTTATATATTACAAATTAACAGCACATATTTTTCATTTATATTTTTCATAATTTAAAAATTGCTGATTTTAAAAACATTCTGTTCATTGCATTGGAAAAAAGTTTTGCCCTATATATTATATATTATAATAATATATATATACTATATATTATAATTATATATTATATTATATAATATATAATATATTATATATATATATATATATATATATTAATTATATATATATATATATAAAATATATATATTATAGTAATATTATATATAAATATAGTATATATACGGGTAAAACGGGGATACTTGGAACACCGTCTAACTTTGAACACTTTTGACCAATGTTTACATTTTTGTTGATAATTCCCAAGCTATTTGGAGTAGAAAGGTGGTTGGGCTCATTTTGTTCGTGAAATGATGCTCTTTAAGACGGTGGATGAAAGTAAAATCACAAACCTTTAATATCCAGTTCTAACATGCAAATGTGTTATTTTTTCATTTCTAACTAATGTTTCAAACCCAATGAAAATGTTACCCATATTTTCGGTCGGAATATCTTACCCCCCCAATATTTGCAATGTTTGAATATAGGTCATATAAGGTATGTTTTTACATAAGGTATAAAAATATTTTTTTACGATTTTTAAAGTTTATAAATTTTTTTAACAGTGGGGGCCTACTTGAATGGGGTTCCACAGTTGCCCCCACTTTTAAACTCATTTTCTACTAATATTTTGCTTTTTCAGAAAGACCTCGATTTAATTAGATTAATACACTGATGCATTCACGATTGACCTGTTAAATAAAAGTGAGGTTTTAAAATAAAAAATAATTACCCTATTGAATAGCTTTAAGTCAAAATTTAGTCTACAGACAAAAATGAGACAAAAAGGAATGAGAACTTATGCTGATTATAGTAATCGGCAGTTGTGCTTAGGATCTTTAAGCTACTATAATGATGGAAAGCATTCCTTTGCGATTGGGAGCCTAAAAAAAAATTAGGCCTATTCCCATATTAGGGAGAAACGGCAACTTGGTGAGAGACGAGAGAGAGATTCATTCATTAAAAGTCGAAACTTGAAATTATTCATTAAGAATTGTTATTATTCAAAAAAAACCTAATTTCATTGTGCTTTAGCTGTTCCCAACCTAGTTCTAATGTTGCTACGCACCGAATCCTGAAAGTTGAAAAAATATCCCTTATCAAATTTATTAGCATTTGCTGAAGTGCTGACGAATATGCTTAACCTATTTTTGTAATATATATTACCTTCTCGATCTAATTTTTCTTGAGAGATCTGTAACAAGATGGAGGAGTCAACTGTTGACAAACGAGAAACCATCAAATAGGTAACTTTTATGACAAGGAGGAGAATTTGCTCTTAAATTATATACAAATGGGCATCAATTCAGGATTCTCATTTCCCATAAATTCCATTGCTGTTGGAATACTCATCCTCTGAAGGCTGTGAAAGTTCTTGGGTTAAAAATATACCCAAATAAGTGAGCTTCTGTTACGGCCTGATGATACCTCCTTTTTTACTTTTGCTATAGATCTTGTCTGTTGAGTGGTGGATTAAGCTGTTCTACGCTAAATGTTCATATTTTCCAGATAAAAACAGCATCACTTTTTAGTTTAACAGTCTCATTGGCTTCGTAGCTTGGTGTAATTGCTGTGGCCCACACACTCCACACATTGAGTTTGTCATTTTAATACTTTTGAAATGTGACATTGATGGGTAGAAAATGAATTCCCAAGAGCCCGAAACAGAATCATGTTTTAAACATGTTACTTTAAAATATAGTTGTATATATATATATATATATATATTATATATGATATAAAACTATAATATATATCTCAACTGCAATAGCAATGCCAAACGTACGATGAAGTTACTATTAAATGAAAAATCATTCTAAATAATATAAATGCAGCAGATAAATTTTTTATTGCTATTAGTGTGTTACTCTTCGATTGAAAATTGAGAAAACCATATCTCTTTATTAAAAAGAAACCATTAATAACTATCATTTTTAATTCTTATGTCATATTTATAAAACGGCAGAAAATTCTAAAAAAGTTTCCAAAACACTTACAAACCCTTGTTAAAATAGATGACAATAGAAATGATATATATACTTATAGATATCATTTTCATTTTTAGAGATATTAATATATTGAAGCTCAATATTTGATATATATATATATAAGGGCAAATTATTTAGATAGAGCCGCAAAATAAAGCGCTTTTTGCGCTCTTATAATGTCGTAAACGCGAATGAAAAAAAGCGGCACATTTTTAAAATTTTGCGCAAACGCAAAAAAGCACGTTTTTTACCTTACTTAGATAGAGCGCAAATTTGCGCTTTGGCGCTCTTAAAAAAGTCTGCAAGCCT
>JABUQX010075742.1:2500-18170 GCA_015478945.1 Trachelipus rathkii
TATATATATATATTATATATATATATTATGTAATATATATATATAATTATAATATAGCTAATATATATACAATATATATATAATATATATATATATATATATATTATATATATATGTTATATTTTCCAATTAAAATATAAGAAAAAAAGGAAATCAAAAAAATAAAATATAAAATTACAGAAATTCATTTACTATGTGTATGTACTTATGTGAGCATCAACTATGGTTACAAAATGTTACCAAAATATGACATTAGTAGAAAAGCAAAAATTGATTGCAAAACAGATAAAATTGATGACAAAAGCAGAATATTGGGTGCGGTGAAAAATAAGGGCTTGCAACTAGAATAAAGGCTACAGAAAGCCGAATATTAAGAAAAACTAGTAATTAGGAGATACTGCAAGCAATATAAGCTATTGCAGAAACTCAAGCAGGCTGTTGAAACAACAAAACTGTCAACTTTGCTAAAGTAAACAAAGAAAATAAAAGCAAAGTACAGCATTGAATTTCAATCAACATTAAGCCATTAGGAAGAAACACTTAGTAACATCTATTCATCAAGAGCTTATTAATTTCACAAAGAAGAAACTATTAAGGTGGAATAACTAGCAATTGAATTCTTCAATCTAATATATGAATAAAGAAGCCAGAAGAAAATTTAGAACATCAAGAAAAACTCTACAAAAGCTGAGGATTCAAAAGAAGAAATTTAAGTAAGGAATTTTTCAGCTATATGATTAGAGCCACCAATCTTCAAGCAACTTTATTAATAAAGCAGCAGTCCTACAATTTGAGTAATATCTAATCCACCCACCCTAAGCTCAGCCATTCTGAAATCCAATACATCAGTAAATTAGAAGGTAATAGTTATATTTATGGTATTAATATAGTTGGTGTGAATGTGGTATTAATATAAATAAAGTAACATCTATGAGTTTTTTCAAACAAAAGCTAATAAGGACAAAAAAATAAAAAAGTCCAAAATAATTATTTTTTATTAAATTCTATTTTTCAATTGCAGACCAAACTTGGTATAATTATTGTATAATTGCTATGTTATTTGTTTTGGTATTTGGTTATTGTACTTTTATATATTTTATAGTTTTGTTATATTTTTAATATTTTTAGAACCTGTTCGAATATATCTACGATGTTTTTAAATAAAATGCATTTCGAATCGAGTATTTCAAACCACTGATGAAAGGATTTTGCTCATTGATGTTTTTACTAAGTTCGTTCTAATTAAAAGGAAAGGCTTGGATGAAAGAAATACAGAAGTTGTCAACTCAGAGGGAGGAATGATCATCCATTGACCAAAAATAAGTATAAATTAAGTCATAGCAAAATATAAATAAATATCTAAAATAAAAAAAAATTAATATACAGGTAAAACTTCATATACGAAATATATAAAAAGTTATCTGTATATATAAATTTGTGTTAAATAAATACGTATCCGTTCCTTTTATGAAGTTAAATGAATTTCGATAATATTTAAGTTTTAATATTTTTTTTTTTAATTATTAGTTTTTAATAATAATAAAAAAAAAAAAAATAAAAATAATAATTAGACGAATAGAGTATATCGACAATATATGATGAAATGCGAAAACAAGCTGAAGGAGGTTGTTAAGGTTTCCTTCAGGAAGTAACTAGCTGCCATAATCAAAAAAAAGTAAATATCAATTAAAGGTAATTGATGGCATTGCCTTTCTAAAAAGCTTAGATTTAAAGTTATGAAATAAAAGCCGATGAATTAATATTAGACACAAAAGTAGAATCCTTAAAAAATTCTTGTAGTGAATTAATAGCAGAATCTGTAGAGGCAGATAAAATACAGCAGTGGCTTACATTAAAATTAAAGCCATATTATGAGTTAAAAAGTGACATTTCAAAATATATGAATAAATATGAACCAAAGATTAGACCACAAGATAGTTCTAGTAATGTATCAAGTAAAGTGAGTAAAGCAAGTGTAGCTAGTTCAAAAAGTGCAATAGCCCAATCTTTGTTACTAGAGATAGAAAAAAGTAAAATAAAATTACAAGAACATGAACAATACTTGGCAAAGAAAAGGGAACAAGAAAATTTAGATTTGTACCAACATAGTAGTCATATAAAAAATTTAGAGCAAAGTTTAATAAAAATTGAACAAAAATTAGAAAGTCCAATTTTCAGTATTAGCGATACCTCTGTGAAAAATGAAAATAAAATGTAAATTTTTCAGAAACTAAAATAAAAAGTGTAAGTGAAAATAATAATCAGGAATCTAAATTAGTAGAAATTTTAAAACAAAAGTTAGAAGTGAGTATTAAGAATCCTCTTCCAATGTGTGAGCCGGAAATATTTTCTGGAAAAGATCCTACTAAATTTAAAGATTTTATGCTAGTTTTTAAAACAAATATAGAAGGAAAATGTGAAAATGAAATGAACAAGCTTTCCTATTTAATTAAGTATACAGAAGGTAAAGCAGAAAATATAGTAAGAAGTTGTATGCATTTGGATGAAAATATGTTATAAAAAGGCAGTAGAAAAACTCGAGAAACAGTATGGAAATGAACAAGTTATCGCTAATACATATTTGAAAAAGTTAGAAGACTGGAATGAAATTAAGAATGAAGATGGTGAAGCCATGGCAAGAGTTTTTTTCTTTGTGTTTTAAGACTCGATTAAATAATGCAATGGGAACATTTACTTCCATTGAATGAATGAATGTCTACTGGTGCTATTTGTATAAAAATATGTGTTAAAAACTTCCCTAAACAAACAGACGTGATAAGTTGAGGATATAAAAGCTGATAGTATGGGCTATGAAGAAGAGAAATAAAAAGGTAAATTTTAGTACATTTACAAAGTTTGTTGAAAAAGAAGCAACAAGGATCATGAATACACCTCTATTTGGAGAACTTGGCATTGGTACAAAACCAAAGCAAATAAAAGTGAAAAAGGTAAGTCACTTTATACAAAAGAAAATAATAATGACCATAGAAATATATAATAATAATAATAATAATAATGAGATAATAATAAATAATAATAATAGATAAATATATATATATAGATATAATAATTAATAATAAGTAATAATAAAAATGGAATAATAATAAATTGACAATTAAAGGGATATGGTAGTAGTAAAAAGTAGTTGATAATAATAAGAAATAAATCATCAGTTTTTGCAATTTTGTAAAAAAGACAAATCATAGTATAATAATAAATGAAAATTCTAAAAAAAAAAAAAACCAAGATGAAATAACAAAGTTCATTAAAGACAAATAATTAATGCTTTAAGTGCCTCAGAATCAAATCATTTATAGTAATTGTAAAAGACCAGAAAATGTGAAAAATGTAATAAGCAACATTTAACATTTCTGCATAGAGAAAAAGATAGTGCCAAAGAGCAAGATGGTTCAAATATCTCACCAGCAGCACTCGCTGTGAATTTAGAGGATAAAGATAAAAAGGTAGAGTCAAAAGAATCAGGAAGTAATGAAGCAAAAACCTTTCAGACAAAAGTAAGTAATAGAAAGCTATTTTATCCTGCAGTGCCAGTTAAAATTAAGCTTAAAGGTAAAGATAAAGTAATTAAGACATACATGGGTTTAGATACATATTCATCAGCATGTTTTATGGACTTAAATTTAGCTGCAGAACTAGGTATGTCATATATGAAACCTCATAAAAATATAGACATAACTACTATGTATGGGCAAACATAAGATAAAAACAACATTTTAAATAAGTCTAGTAAATTTATGAATTGAGATGGAGGAAATCTGAAAACCATAAATAATATAGTATTTGTAAAGAAAAATGGCCCCTTTAAGAAATGGAAGAGAGTCTCATCTATCAAAGATATAAAATGGACTGAATACTTAAATATTGCCCTTCAACTTCAAATAATAAGAATCAAAATTTGGATCTTCATAATAGGAAATGAAATCAAAGTAAATTTGTTTAAACCCATTGAAGTAGAGTAAGGTCATATTACTATCCCTTTGCAGTTAAGTATTCATTTGGATGGCATTACAAGGTTCGACACCAGATGGTATACCAGCAATTTATGAGCTTAATGATGTCATAACAGACATAATACAAGAAGAAGATGATAGACGTTTATGTTTGAATAAAAATAAATTGCTTAAGGAGTTTTTTGAAAAGTAACCGTGAACAAGTCTGTGACAGTGTTGAAGATCAAAGGTGGGAAAAGATAAGGTTGAAAAATACATTACAAAGAACAATTACAGGTAAATTTCTGGAACTCTAAAATTACCATTTAAAAAAAAAATCAGCAATTTTCCCTAATAATGCAAAAATCAAAGCTTTGTTGCAAGAATTGTATCATTAAAAAAATAATTTTGAAGATAAAGATAGGTTATTGTACAATATTGGTGATATCATAGATGAAAATGTAAACTTAATTTTGCAGAAAAGTTGAGAAAAACAGGATTGAATATGAATGTGGATTTTAACACACCATAGCGTAATTCATCAACAAAAGAAAAAATGAGAGTAGTATTTAATGCAGCTTTACCATACAATGGTATTTCTTTAAATAATAGTTTACTCACAGGCCCAGACTATATTTCTAACCTACAAGGCATCCTTTTAAGGTTCAGAAAAGAGAAATATGCTTTAATATTCAGAAAAGAGAAATATGCTTTCATAGCAGATATAGAGAAGATGTTTTATCAAATACAGGTACTTGATAAAGATAAAGATTATCAGCGCTTCCTATGGTTTCCTGATGGTAATTTAAATAAAACTCCAGAAGAATATAGAGTTAAAGTTCATATATTTGGTAGTGTGAGCTCACCTTCAATTGCAAATTATGTTTTGAAGCAAACTACAAATGTAATTGAAGCAGAAAAATTCAGTAATTTAGCAAAAGATACCATACTTAGAAATTTCTATGTTGATGATTGTTTAAAGTCTGTGAAATCAGAAAAATGAAGCGCTGTAGCATGTTTTATAAAGAGGTTTAATAGAATTTAAAAATTAGTTGGTTGTTTTATCTGCATCAAGTAGCTAGTATTCAAAAAATTTTTGAAGATAAATATTGATAAACAAGACTTAAGTAAAGATTTTAAAGAAATATAAACTTACATCCTCTTAGATAAATTAACCTTCAACAAAAAGTATTAGGCTTACGTTGGGACCCAGAATAGAATTTTAAATGAAAGCTAGGTAGATATAGCAAAATAAAGAATTGGACAAGAAGAAGTATACTCAGTGCCAATTTTTTTTCAATATATTGATCCACTAGGATTTAATTAAGCCCATTGGCTACTAGTAGCCTAAGAAAGTATATTTTCAAAATTATGCGATAGAAAGGTTAATTGGATGATGAAATTCCATCCAGATTTAAAAAAAAGTTACAATGAAAGATGGCTAAGGTGATGTTAATCAAGCTAAATGAGTTTTCAAGTTCCTAGGTGCCATATAATCCATAATTGTCTCTAGAGGTATAATGATAGTGGGTAGACTAACAGTTTTTTTTCAGATGGGTTCCACTAGAGTAGCATTATTGCGCTAGTAGCATGATATAGAGGTTCATTGGAGAAGAATGATGAAAATATATTGTTCATTTGGTGTTTTATCTAAATACAGATTGAGTACCTTAAATAAAAATTTGATGTTATACTATTCCAAGATATAGATACTGAAGTGCAGCAAAATTAGACAGTTAGCATATCACCAAGATTTTGAAAGATGAATGTAGATATGACATTTAAGCTCAAGAGTTGTGTTTGGATAGGATAGTGAATTATTTGTTTACATATATATGTTGTGGTGTTATTTTTGTTGGTTGGTTTTTGTGGTTTTTTTGTGTTCTTCTGTTTGGCTGACTTCGGCTGACTAATAAGGACACTTGGTGGCGCTGTTGGATTGTGCTCTTGTCATTCCATACCCGCTTTTAGGAAAGGGGGAGGCGAGATTACAGGAACCCTGCGTCACGAGGGGTTGGATACAATTGCAGATACTGCAGATGGCAGTATCGTCAGGCGCAGTTAACAGGCTTATGTTTTGATTGTTTTCGTTTGTTTTTTCGTCTAGAAATTGTCGCGCAACTCAGCTGGCTCACTTTCAGCTCAAGAAACTTAATCCGCTGGTTGTTCCCATGTATTAGCTTTTCGCCCGATCAGGAACGGCAAGCTGTGTAGACTATCCATTTTTTGCGGTCCGAGTTTGTTATGATTGGATTGCTGTTGTCGAGCCACGGCGTGTAAGCTATGACGGAAACACATTGTGTGCGAGCTAGACGCTCACTTTATTACTTGTTTTCAAAAATATGAATCCAAAAGAAGGTTTAAAGATTTGTACACAATAGAGTTAACTATATTAGATCTAATAGAGTTAACTATATCAGATCACAAACAGATATAAGCCAATGGAATTATGTACAGGTAAACTAAATAAGCGGATATAGCAAGTAAAGGAATATCTGTTATTGAGTTTTTGAACAATAAACTATGGAGCACTGGTCCAGAATTTTTGTACAAAGACAAAGCTCAATGGCCTGAGCAAAATAAAGAAAATAAATTAGATGATGAAAATGATGAAATTATAAAAAGTAAACCAGTGATGGCCATACAAATACAAGAAAGTTCAACAGACAAGCTCATACATTCTGTCTCAGATTGGATGAAATTAAAAACAAAAGTAGCATGGATTTTAAGAGTTAAAGAAAATATGCATAAAAAAGCCTGGAATAAAGGTGCAATGACAATCACAGAATTAAAAGATGCAGAAAAGGCTATTTACAAATATGTGCAAAATAAAGAATTTCATGATATACAATACAAAATAAAAAAGAAAGAAGCCTTACCAAAAAGGCACATTTTGGCAAAATTCCTACCATTTATAGATGATAATGGAATATTAAGAGTAGGTGGGAGGAATAAAAATCTGAATGATGTATCATATGATTTTAAACATCCAATTATCTTGCCAAATAGTCATGTTACAATGTTAATAATGAGACATTACCATAGAATAAATGGACATTTAGGAAAACAAACAGTTTTAAATGCTTTAAGAGAGAAATACTATATCATTGGAGCAAGTAGAAGTATTAAGAAGATCCTAAAAGATTGCATAATATGCAGAAAGCTCCATACAAGGCCAACTCAGCAGTTGATGGGAGATTTGCCCAAAGATAGATTAGAATGTGATATACCACCATTCACAAATATTGGTATTGATGCCTTTGGTCCTTTTCTTATAGTAAGGGGAAGGGGGAAAGTAAGAGAAAAAAGATATGGATTGATATTCTCATGTTTAAGTAGCAGAGCAATACATTTAGAGATGTTATATTCATTAGATACTGATGCTTTCATCAATGCTCTAAGAAGATTTATCAGCCGCAGAGGCAATGTGAAATTAATCCGATCAGATAATGGATTGAACTTTGTGAAAGCTAACAAAGAATTAAAAGGACAAGTTAAAAATTGGAATAACAAGCAAGTAAATAAATTTTTTGAGCAAAAAGAAATACAGTGGATATTCCACCCCTCATAGTTCTCATAAAGGAGGTCATTTTGAGAGACATATTAGAACTGTAAGAAATATATTACAAGCTTCACTCTTAGAACAGCCAATAAGGTTGACAGATGATAACTTGAATACTTTGTTCTGTGAAATAGAATTCATTATAAATAATAGACCAATAACAGAATTTTCAAATTTAGAAAACTTAGAAGCTTTGACACCCAATCATCTACTAACCCTTAAAGGAAATATAACATTCCCACCAGGTTTATTTCAAGATAAAGATTGCTACTTATATAAAAGATGGAAACAAGTTCAGTATCTTGCTGATTTATTTTGGAGAAGATGGATCAAAGAATATGTCCCTTTATTGCAAAAAAGAAGTAAATGGTTAGCAGAAAAAGAATCACACCAAGTGGGAGATTTGGTTCTTTTAATAGATGACTTCAAACCAAGAAATATGTGGAATTTAGGAAAAATAGTAAAAGTTTACAAAGATGACTCAAACAGAGTGAGAATAGTAGATGTGAAAATAAATAAAGACAAGAATACTTTAAATACAACAATTTTGAAAAGACCAATAACAAAATTAATCTTGCTGAGAGAAAGTGCAGGATTATAACAAGAAGACAACAGAATTATGAACTTAAGTAACTAAGAATAACAAGAAAACTTAATATTCTTGGCAAAAGGGGGAAATGTTATATTTTCCATTAAAATATAAGAAAAAAAGGAAACAAAAAAATAAATATAAAAATTACAGAAAATTCATTACTATGTGTATGTACTATATGAGCATCAACTATGGTTACAAAATGTTACCAAAATATTACAAAAGTAGAAAAGCAAAAAATGATTGCAAAACAGATAAAATTGATGACAAAAGCAGAATATTGGGTGCGGTGAAAAATAAGGGCTTGCAACTAGAATAAAGGCTACAGAAAGCCGAATATTAAGAAAAACTAGTAATTAGGAGATACTGCAAGCAATATAAGCCATTGCAGAAACTCAAGCAGGCTGTTGAAACAACAAAACTGTCAACTTTGCTAAAGTAAACAAAGAAAATAAAAGCAAAGTACAGCATTGAATTTCAATCAACATTAAGCCATTAGGAAGAAACACTTAGTACCATCTATTTCAAGAGCTTATTAATTTCACAAAGAAGAAACTATTAAGGTGGAATAACTAGCAATTGAATTCTTCAATCTAATATATGAATAAAGAAGCCAGAAGAAAATTTAGAACATCAAGAAAAACTCTACAAAAGCTGAGGATTCAAAAGAAGAAATTTAAGTAAGGAATTTTTCAGCTATATGATTAGAGCCACCAATCTTCAAGCAACTTTATTAATAAAGCAGCAGTCCTACAATTTGAGTAATATCTAATCCACCCACCCTAAGCTCAGCAATTCTGAAATCCAATACATCAGTAATTAGAAGGTAATAGTTTTTTATAGGTATTAATATAGTTGGTGTGAATGTGGTATTAATATAAATAAGTAACATCTATGAGTTTTCAAAACAAAAGCTAATAAGGACAAAAATAAATAAAAAGTCCAAAATAATTATTTTTTATTAAATATCTATTTTTCAATGCAACCAATGGATAATTATGTATAATTGCTATGTTTATTTTTTTTGGTATTTGGTATTTGTACTTTTATATATTTATAGTTTTGTTTATATTTTTAAATATTTTTAGAAACCTGTTCAAATATATCTACGATGTTTAAATAAAAATGATCATTCGAATGCGGTATTTCAAACCACTGATTGAAAGGATTTCTCATTGGATGTTTTAAGCATATATATATAATATATATTATATATATATATATATATATATATATTATATAATATATATATATATATATATATATATATATATATATATTATATATATATATATATATATATATATAATATATATAATAATATATATATATATACTATATCTAAATATATTTTATATTTAGTTACTAAATTCAAAATTCTTTCTGACCGAAAAATTTTTTAAGTTCCAACAATACGTAATATCCAAATATTCGATACTTTGTAATTTGATTGTTACCTATTGGAAATCCTCCTTTCCAAGACTTTAATTCTGCAATCCAATGTTCCTTTCATAAGAGTTTAAGAAAGTTATAGAGATAGCAAGTGTTTGTGTGTATGGAATTTGAATATAAATATTTATAAATTAATTTGAAATTTTAAAAAACAACTACAATGTATTTCAAATTTTGGCCAAAAATTATAAATTAGTTTTAAAAAAATTAAGGCCAAATAAACATTTCTAAATTATAGGGAAATTTAAGGTAAGATCTCTTATTTAATTTAATATATGTTAAAAGTTTCCTCCTTATAATATATATAATATATATAATATATATTTTTAACTGAATTTAAGTCTAAAATTTAATTAAATATTAGAATTTTAGAATATATATATATATATATTAAATATATATATAATATAATATATATATATATATATATTATAATATAGGTGATGTTTTAAACATTTCCTTAATTTTGTAGGTCAAATTAAATACTCCCAACACGAGGCAGAAGCAAAGAAAGCATCCTAAAGAGAGAGATTTGACGCTTTCCGGATGCTTAGCAAGGAATTATCCATAAGTCGTGAGTTGATTATTTATTAAGCTTAAATATTATTAGTTTTTACTTAAAGCAAACTATCTAGGTTAGGATTAGGTTTACGGCAATGTCAACTATCTAAGGTTTGTTGAGGTTTAGGTTTAACGGGCAACGAAATCCCATCTAGGCTAGGTCAAAGTCTACTGCAACGACGATCAAGTCAGAATAGGTCGTACTGTAACGACTTTTAAGTCTAGGTTAGGAAAAAGGTGTGGTAGGTAGACAGATTTATATATATATATATATACTATATATATAATATATATATATAATAATATATATATATATATATATATATATATATATATATATATATATTTCGATATATATAAAATATAATAAATGAAATATATATATATACTATACTATTTATATATATATATATATATTATATATATTATATATATATACTATATATATATATATAATAATATTATATAAATATATATATATATATATAATTTATATAATTATAATATTATTATATATATATAATATAAATATATATATATATATAAGTATGTCTATATATATATATATGGTGAAAGTGCAGAATAAACACCAAAATCAACCGCGAGCCGAGCAAAAACATGTACGACAATTTGTTTAAAAATCTGGCATCAAATTATAAACAATACTTTTAGTATATATATATATATATATATTTTTTTATTTGTCTTTGATTTAGTCTCTCTTTCAGTTATTTTTTTTTTTAGTTGTTTTTTTGTTTTTTCTTTTGGTGTTTTTTGTGCTCACCTATTGAACTTATATATATAATTATATATATATAATATATATATATATATTATAATATATATAAATAATTATATAATATAATATATATAATATATTATATATATAATATATATATATACTATAATATTATAATATATATATATAATATAGTATATATAAATATATATATATATATAAAGTAACTCAATGGGATTTTTTTTTTTTTGGAAACCACTTTTAGGATTAGGTTTAGGTTAAATTAGGGTAGTTTAGTTAAAATAAGTTAAGTTAGAATAGGTTATGTTAGGTTTGGCTAGGTTAGGTTAGGTTAAGTTAGGTTAGGTTAGGTCAGGTCAGGTCATTTTTCTTCTCGAATTTAATATTTAAATCACACAAATTTTCTACAAAAATTATACCAATCTATAAAAAAATTATTAATATGCAACTACATTGTTTGGTCTTAATCATTACAAAATATTTCAATAAACATTTGTATCATAACATTTCTTTTAAAAGAATTACAAACACAACCCTCCCTTCTGCGCTAAAAAATAACACTACGTTAAAATTTTGCCTCAACTTCAGTAAGAGTTCTAATCATTACCCTGCTAAACATACGATGAAGCATTTTTTTTTTTTACAGTTGTCACCACCACTCACGGGCAGAGCCTTATTCAGGGAGGGGGTGTTGCATGCCAAAATTTCATCAACTAGCGCAAATTACGCAGATGAGCCCAGACGTCAGGCTTTAAAGAGGGAGATTAAATTCAGAACGAAACAAGAAGATGGAAGAAAAGAGTTCCACAGAACAGAAGTGGCAGGAAAGAAGGAAGCACCGCACGAACTAGCCTGGAGTTAACAATATCCACACAAAAACTCTGCCGCAGAACAAGCACGCCATTGTGCACCGGAGGCGTCGTAAGTGTGGTAACGCGAGTGGTAAGTTCCCTCGACACCTGCCGCTGCGTGTACCTATAGAAAAGAGAAAACCCCAATCATCGCGCCGCAAAGATTAGAGGGTCAAAGTGAACTGAAAGTGCAGACAGTTTTTTTATAAGCCTTTTCGGCCTTTTACTCGACACTGTCCAAAAGCCGGGTGAAAACCAGAGCCCCCCCCCCAGATATGAGAACAGTACTCCATACAAGGGAGGATGAGACCTTTATAGCGGAGAACTGAGAAGAGGAAAAAAAGTTCTGCATGTCTAAACAGAACTCCCCAGTTTCTTATGAGGCCGCCCTAAGCAACCGTTGTGATTTGAGGTTTCCAAGACATTTTTTGTTTAATGTTAAGGCCAAGGAATGTTTAATATTGTCCCCACAGGAACGACGAAGAACGTCGAAAGTGATAGGAAGATTAGAAGGTTGTTTTTAGAGAAGGGAGATTTGTAGAAGTTTGGGTTTAAAAGAATTGAATTTCACAAGGTTGAGACGACCCCATCGAAAATTCTATCCAGATCTGCAAGAATAAGAATCGGAAAAATTAAGACAGAGGCATTCTAGAAGTAAAAGAAGGGAGCAGAATTGAAATAAGTTGAAGAATGAAAGGTCGAATCATCGGCATATGAGTGGATTAGAGTTAGTGTGCTAGGTAAGAAGATCATTATGAAAAGTAGGAATAAAAGTAGGAGATAAGACGGAACCCTGAGGAGCCCACTATTGAACAGAAAATGAGAAGTGTCCGTCTCCATCACCAGAGCCGATATTGAGCCAACTGTAAGGAAGCTAAGACATTAAGTAAGCAAAAGAAAGAGGAAACCGGGGGGAGCCTTTTGAGAGCCATTGACGTGGTCCATACCCGTAATGCCTTTGAATGTAAGCGCCATCCCCCACGCAAAGTCTACATCGTAGTTCCTAAAAGCGGAAAACATAATCGTTAAATAGGAAATGTATATCGCCAGTAACTTGAACGCCAAAGCACGTACTGGCAATCGGGAAGAAGGGAGAAGGAGATTCCAGATGGTCTAAGAAATGAGAGTTGAGAAAGGGTTCAAGATCTTAGATAGAATACAAGTGAGAGCTATAGGGCGATAGTTAGAAGGATCAGGGCCGGCTTACTTTTTCGGAATAGGTTGACAAATGCGTGCTTCCAACCACACTGAAAGGGATAAGTGCTAGATTGAAGACATAGAGAAATAGTTAACGAGGGGCGGGGTCTGCACGTAAGCACATTCCCTCAAACTCGGGGGAATGCCATCCGGGCCACCCGCCTTCCTACGTTCATAAGATTTCAGAAACCCATGTACCCGATAAAATGTAATCACAGGTAAAGACATAGGGCACTGAGAGGAGAAGAAGGAGGAGGAGGAGGAAGCCAAAATCGTTAAGTTTGAGGAAAATAGGAGGCCGAAAGATTGGCCTTTTCAGTTGGAGAGTAAGCAACAGAGCCATCAGATCGAAAAAGAGGAAGAGCATATTTACAGAAGTTGTTAGAGATGTTTTTGGCAAGAGGACATAGAAAAGATTTGTCAGTAGGAGAACCAAAGGCAGGTTAGCCGCACTTTCGTTTGATGAAAGCCGCTTTGCTCGTCGAAGAGTATCCCTGCAAACGATTCTAGCTGAATGAAAATTAGCGACAGTGATAGGAGAACGAGACATTTTTCCACTCCCCGATACGCCCTGTCTCTAGCCTGAATGCAAGAGAACAAGCACGAATCGAAACCATGGATTTTTTAAAAGAAGAAAGATTTAGTCGAAGAAGAATGAACCTGCTCATCCCCGTCAACGATTACAGCTCCCACCTTAGCGGCAGAAGCCAAAGCGTCAATCAAGTTAAAGCAGTCAATAACAATTATAGTTAAACGTAGATGCGACACAAGACCCCAAATCAGCCTGATTAAAGTGCCAGAAAATACCCTTAGGGCAGGAAGGAGCTGTTGGAGATAAAAATCCTCCCTTCCTATTAATTTATAATTTTTGATATTAAATCAATTTTTTTCCTCCTTCAATTTCCGATTTTTATATTTAATACATATTTATATCTACATTTTCTTTTAAATAAATTTTTCTAAAAGTATCTTAGTTTCTTTTGTCATTTTGGCGTCTATTATGCACTTCTTCTATAATATATAATATATATATATAAATATATATATATATAATTATATATATATATATATATATATATATATATATAATATATATGAAACTGCGAACATAATAGATTATGCTATATGGAATATATCGATTAAGATTGGTGTTCGATAAGTACAGAGAGAATAGTTGATATTCTTTGAAAGTCGAGTACACACGTATATATAATATAATATATATATATATATATATATAATATATTATAATATATATATATATATAGTGTATATAATATAGTAATATATATATATATATATATATATATATTATATACTGTATATATATATATATTATAATATATATTATATAATATATATATATATTAATATATAATAGTATATTATATATATTAATATATATATTTTTATATATAATATATATATATATAACCATGTTTACGTATAACACCACCTATATAATATATATATATATATATAATATAATATATTATATATTAAAGATATATATATATATATATATTATATATATATATTTATATATATATATATATATATATATATAAAGATGTAACCAATGTATATATATACACACACACCTAATATATATATATATAATATATATATATATATTATATATATATATATTTATATAATATAATATATATTTATATACATTAATATATATAAAATTATTATATATATATATATATATATATAAATTGTATGTTTCTGTATATAATGATAAAATTAAAGATCCTCGAACGAAGAATTTTGGTTCATAATTTGGCGACGTCTCCTAAGGAGAGTGTAATTCTTTTTATAAATGAAATTCAAGCTTTCTTAATGAGGGGTTGAATTCTCAAAATTTTACAAGGTTTTTACGTCCTCAAAATGAAAGATGAATGACCTCACATTGTAGCAAATGTAGAAATAGGATGCTCCCGGTTGAAGAATAGGAGATTTAATTAACGATGAAATGCAGCTCAAATTTGAAACAAAGGTTCTCTTTAGGGGATACTCCGAAAAGTGGAACGCATAGAACCTCATTTGATTAGTTTTCATTCTCTCCTCTCTCTCTCTCTCTCTCTCTCTCTCTCTCTCTCTCTTCTCTCTCTCTCCTCTCTCTTCTTCTCTCTTCTTCCATCTCATCTCTCTACTCTAACTCAAATCACATCACATCACAGTCTATATTATAATCTATAATAAATATATATATATAAATACATATATATATTATATATATTATTATATATATAATAATATATATATATATATTATATATATTATATATATATATTATATATAATATATTATATATATATATATATATATATATATATATAATATATATAATATATATATATATATTTATATATATATATATAATTATATTTATAAAATATATATAATATATATAATATATTATATATATATATATATATATATATATACATATAGTATATATAGATATATATATTATATTATAGCATATTATATAACTATTTATATATATATATTAATTATATATAATAATATATATATTATATATATATATATATATTATTGATATAATTATATTATATATATATATATATATATATTATATATATATATATAATATATAATATCAGTAGGAGGGCCTTTTTGAAAGATTAGAAAGGAATCATTAAGAAAAAATAATTAACATAATACAAGTTAAATAAATATTATTCTGTGAGCTTTCGTTCCTTAACTGAACCT
>JABUQX010075743.1:2500-7500 GCA_015478945.1 Trachelipus rathkii
CCAAAGCTATCTACCAATCATTTCAAACTCTTCCTCGATCACTCACACAAAACCCCAAATCACCCATATATATATTATATATATATATATTATATATATAATTATTATATATATTATATAATATATATTAATATATATATATATATATAATATATATATTTATATATATATATATAATATATATTATATATATTATATTATAAACATATTATATATATATATATATATTATATATATATATATATATAATATATATAAAGAATATATATATATTACTATATAAATATAGATATGATATTAGTCTGTAATACGATATAGTCTCTACTACGGTTATATTATATATATATATATATATATATATAATTATAGAAACCCCACAGGAAATAAAACAAAATAAAAATTACAAAAATCACGAACTATACTTTTGAGAGGACATACCGCCTCTCCTCATTTAGGCTCGTAAATAAAACTTTATTAAAATTAAGGACAAAATTATTTGTTAAAATAATTGGTTGTTTAAGTGATGTTATTTAGATATTTCATAAAATAAGACATTTTTTAAAAAATTTTAAGAATAAAATTGGTAAAATCATCATGAGCATTTGCATTTAAAACATTAAAATTAATTATAGTCTTGATTAAAAAAATTTTGATAATTTTCTTTTGTATGTGTCTATCACGGGAGATATGAGTTCTATATTTGCAGCATCTATCCTGTGTTCCTTCTCTTCTCTAAGCTTTTGCAGGGATGAGTTACGGTCACAATTTTTTAGAGAGAAAGAATGTTGGTATTTTTTTCTTTTCAAATCCCAAGTTTCTCCAATATTTAAAGAACCTCAATCTTTGCTAGGTTCTTTATAAACACCAACATTTTTAATTTCTGAATCATCATATTTTAAATATTTTAGAGTTCTATTCTGTGGGGAAATAGCTTTCTTTAGTCAGTGATTGGGACACCTGAAATCAAGTGTATAAAAATTCTTTCGCGTATGTATCATTTAAAATTGTCAGTTGGAAAAGGGCATTCTATCTTTGTCTTTAGAAGATCATACCTAACAAATATCTTCACATCACTCTGAAATTGCGGACGCGCATATCAAACATCATTCCTGTCCCAAAGACCATAGAGAAGAGAAGGAACATGGGATCGACTGTTACAATAAGAGCTTGAATCTCCCCGTCATAGGAGCGCTCAGGAAGAACAATGATTAGCACTAGAATCTTTTCTAACTAAGAATGCAAATAATCTTAATATTTTAAATCTTATTCTTAGTGAATTTACCAATTTTATTTTTTTTAAATTTTCTAAAATATTATTTTATGAAATATCTAAATAACATCACTTAAACAACCAACTATTTTAACACACTATTTTGCCCTTAATTTTATTGAAGTTTTATTTACGAGCCTAAATGCGGGGAGGCGGTATGTCCTCTCGAAAGTATAGTTCGTGGTTTTTGTAATTTTTCTTTTGTTTTATTTTTGTGTGGGGATTTATAATAATACTATATACACACGTTTATTGTGTTTTCCCTTTAGTTTATATATATTATATATATATATATTATATTATAATATATATATATATATATATATATATATTATATATATATATATATATATATATATATATATATATATATATATATATATATATATATATATATATATATATATATATATATATTAGTGATGCAGGTAACATCCGCATCCGCATCCGCGAATTGAGATTGAAGATATATATATATTAGTGATGCAGGTAACATCCGCATCCGCACATTATTAAAGATCCCCATCCGCATCCGCATCCGCGCTTTGCCCTGCGGGTGTTGCGCGGATGTTTATTGAAGAGATTTGATAAAGGTTTATAATAAAAATACTAAGATGAATATGAAGAATGAAAATGAAAATGAGTTGAAGGCAATCATAAACGGCTTGATATTCCATATTTTAATGTTATCAAAGACATTCCAACTCCCTGGAATAGTACACTTCATATGATGGAAAGAAGTATTGTTCAAAGAACCTCTTGCTTCGTACACCAGTTCGTATTCCAAAGTTAACATTCTTATTAATGTGGAAAATGACATCATATCACACTGCATTAAGCTATTGAAACCATTTGAAGAAACTACCAAAAAAATCAACGCCCTCTACAGCTTCTATCTCCGATGTAATACCATTTTAATCTCAACGCATGGAGCATTTTGAACAATTTCAAATTAAAAATGATGACGATGTTTAAAAAGAATGAAAGATGTAATTAAACTAGAGTTGGGAAAAACGCTTTGCTTCTGTGAAAATTAATGACATTCATACTATTGCAACTTACTTAGATCCCCGTTATAAAGGCAAGATTTTTTTGTCAACAATACTTAGGAACAAGTTAAATCATACTTTAGATGTTGCAGTTGATAAACTTAATCCGAACAGTCTATTAATTCGCCACCCATTAAAGGAAAAAAAACGAAATTATAGAACCAACACCTTCTACAAGTGAATCAATAACAGATTCACTGGAAGAATTTCTACAGTCCAGTAGTGATGAAGACTAACACGCATTACCAAAAGATGTAGTAGTGCAAATGATTGAAAACTATCACCAAGAAAAACCATTAGATTCAAATGATGATCCAATCAGTTGGTGGAAAGTTAAGCAAACTGTTTACCCATTCTTGAGTAAACTTACAAGGAAATACTTGGCCTGTCCTCCAAATTATGTTATTATGTTCCAAGTCCGAGAGTATTTAGCAATGCTGGGCTCTAAGAAGAAAAATTGATGTTTCTCAAGCCCAACCTTCCTATATTTGAATTTCAAAACTAGTGCAAAAAGTATATAATCCATTTTGTTAAAATCTTTTTTCATTACGGGCGAAAGGGTGCGTCGAAACAGGTGGGGGCGGGTGCGTTTGAGTTGGGTCCCAGTCCCGTACCCTGGTAAGCCAATTATATTATAGATTGTGGCTAAAACGCCTCTCTCTCTCTCTCTCTCTCTCTCTCTCTCTCTCTCTCTCTCTCTCTCTCTATATATATATATATTATATATATATATATTATATTAATATTATATATATATATATAAAATTTATTACTATATATATTTATATATATATATATTATATATCAAACCATCCGCTCGCATCCACGGATATTAAAATCAAACATCCGCATTCGCATCCGCATAAATTTTAATTTATACCTTGATATTATATATATATATATATATAGTATATATATATATATATAATATATATATATATATATAATATATATATATATAATATATATATATATATATTATATAATATATATATATATATTATATTATATATATATTATATATATATATATATATAAAGAGAGAGAGAAAGTTTTGATAGCATAAGAGTATTTTTAAAAAGATAACTTCCTGATAACCGCATTTGCGGTTGTTTAAGCAGTGACAATCGCGGTTGCGGTTGCAGTTGCGGTTGTGTAACCAGTGACAACCGCGGTTGCGGTTGCGGTTGCGGTTGCGGTTGGCGGTTGCGGTGGTCAAAATATGTGCGGTTTGCTTCGCATTTGCGGTTTCGGTTGCGGTTATTCGATCCATCACTATATATTATATAATATAATATTATAGTATATATATATATATATATAATATATATATATATATTATATATATATATTATATTATATATATATATTATATATTAATATATATATATATATATATTATAATTTAGGATTAGAGAAGCGCACTTGCAGCGATGAAATTACCTCCCGTTTTGGCTTATGGTGTGTAGAGTCTCCCATGACATTCAAGTGCCTAATGGTTCGCCTTTCTACCTTGCGTTTATATCCACATTCATCCCCCAGACAACATCTTACAGACACCACCCTTTACTCACATTTCATATACACACATACTTATATCCACACCCCTTTATAGTCAACATCTTACAGACATTTATATCCCTTACATCCATATGTGTGAAGGAGAAAAAATTGCCCACATCGTATGTTCTGCGTGTCGTAGAAGGCGACTAAAGGGACGGTGGTAGTTGGGTTGGCTGCCCACTAGTACTTATTTTTTGCCAGGAATACTAATACATGCCTCGGAGAAGGTCGTGATAGCTGTAAGTGACCCCTTCTATCTCTCGGCGAAAATGTATGAATCGTATGGGTACATGGAATGTCAGAGGTGATGGATGTATTTAGAAAGGGCAAATTTTATTTGCTCACTGTGATCAAAACAGAGATGAAAGAGTACAGTGAAATTGAGTGGTTTGGTGTGGTGTGAAATGTGTATGTTCTGGTGTTGAAAGGAATGAGAGGGGAGGAAAGGGGTTGCAATTCTGATTAGTGACCTGTGGTACAGAGCTATGGTAGATTTTGTTTGTGTGAGTACTAGAATTGCAATGGTTAATTTTAAGTTTGAAAAGGTCAAGGTATCTGTGGTTGTGACATATGATCCATCTGAGGATAATGTTGAAGAGAGTGCGATATTCTAAATAGTTGGATAGGTGATCAAAAAAGGGATGGTATAACAGATGGCTTTGGGGTGTCGGTAGAAAATAAGAACGGTAGGAAGGTGATTGATTTCTGTGAGGAGATAGATATATGTGTAAGTAATACTTTTTTTTAAATACAAGAGTATTCATAAGTATACTAGAGTTGGTGTAGGTAGTGATGGTATCGAAGTGAAAAGTATGATTGATTTTGTGTTGGTGAAGAAGGTGATGTTGGAGAATGTGATGGATGTTAAATCAGAGAGGGGGGTTAGGAATGGGATTATCGGATCATTATGTTGTTTTATGTAAAATTAACTTAATGGGTGCTTGGAAGGATAGGAAGGTGATAAGGATGGAATTGGGTAAATTTAAGAGTGAGAAGTTAAGAGAACAAGGTAATAGGGATAAGTATTTAAGTATTTAATCAGTTGAATGTGAACAAATTGAAACTGAACAAATCCGAGCACAAATGAAGGAAGCGGTTGTCACTGGTGCAAAAGAAGT
>JABUQX010075744.1:2500-5000 GCA_015478945.1 Trachelipus rathkii
GCATAAAATAATTATTAATTAGTTAATATTATAATTATGTTATTAATAATATTTTTATTATTATTTCTTGCTAAAGCAATTTAAATAGGGATTATTTAAAAAAAAAATGACTGATACTGACTCGTCAGGCACATCCAAAGTTGCCTTGCCCTAGAGAATAAGGAACTATTTTTTTGACTCCGAGAATTAACAATTGGCACCGATCGCTACTATTAAAAAAGGAATCGAGTAGAAATTGATGCCGGCATCTTAAAGTTAGACTGAACAGAAATCAATATATATATATATATATATATATATATATATATATATATATATATATATATATATATATACTATATATATATATATATATATATATATATTATATATATATATATATATATATATATATATATCTTGACTTTTTAATATTTTTTGGGCTCACTAAGGCAAGTAGGCGCCTGCTCGCCTACCAAAAGCCGCCACTGATACATAGTAGTAGTAGTATTAGTAGTAGTGACCAGTGGTAGTGGTAGTGGCTATTGGTAGTAGTAGTATCATTTCATACCGTTTTTACATTACATGCATATTATAGTTTATATAATATATATATGTAATAATATATATGTATAATATATATGTATATATATATATATATATATATATAATATATATATATATATATATATATAACTATATAATATATATGAAACTAAATTAATAACAAGTGTCGGTTGGATTCTTCGGACTGATTCGGATTGATTTAGATTCTTCGAATTAATTTGGATTGATTTGAATTCGCTTAGTGCCGAATAACAAATAAAAAGAATTTCAGAAAATTTGCGGTTTGATTGACTAATTTGTCGCTAATTTGTTGAGTATTTTTAATCAAACATACATTACAATTTAATAGATTTATCTATCTATTTATCTCCCTGTATATATATATATATATATACTCTCTTTTCTATACCTCTTTATATATCTATATATATATCTCTTTATATATATATATATATATATATATATATATATATATATCATATATATATATATATATGACTGTGTGTGTGCGCCGGAAAATAGATTTGTTGGTTCATAGGTATAATAATAATAGTAAAAATATTACTCGTATAATGGATAGGAAGCGTTATTAAAATCTCTTTGGAATTTTATCCTCTCTGCCTTTATGCTCATCCCTTTGTCTGTCTGTCTGTCTGTCTGTCTGTCTGTCTGTTTGTCTGTTTGTCTGTTTGTCTGTTTGTCTGTTTGTCTGTTTGTCTGTTTGTCTGTTTGTCTGTCTGTCTGGCTTTTCCTCGTTGAATCCTTCTTAAAGATTTAGTTGTTACGTGTTGCATGTGTTATATCTTATCCCAATTTTAGTGAAACCTTTAAAATTTCTCTTTAAAAAAAGTGCTAATATGTTACTCACACAGCTGAAAAGGGTTTTAAAATCGCATAAATTATAGTACCGTAATATATTTGGATTAAGATGGATTTTTTGTAATGTGACAATCATAAAACAGTATAAATACACGTATGCCTGTTTGGGTGTAATGACGCAAGTTTGGGTGATGTGATGCATGTTTGGTTGTAATGAACGTGCGAATATATTACACATTAAGAAGCTATATCATCATCATATTCTAATTACTCTAACTAAATGTTTGTCCTCTTAAAAGCAAAGGAAACCCTGTCCCCTTATCAACTCCTCTCCCGTTTCCTCTTTAGCGTTTCCCCATTTCCAGTCAGCCTTTGGGCCAAAGAAGGGATTTGGTTAGCCCAGCGTGAGAGAGGTAAACAAAATCACGTGCTATAGTCCCCTGCGACAGTTCCAATCGTAGATCATGTTTGGAAGTGCTTTTATTAACTTTATATTATTGGACAGGATGGATCAACCTCTGTTTTATTAGGTTTCGAAGAGTGTTTCTCACTCGCTCTTGATGTTTCTGTCGATGACTCAGAAAGAGAGGGGAATAAAAAGTACTTGTTAAAATGTCTTTTCTCATCGCTTGGCATTTTACTGTCACTTATTTATTATCAGGAGAAAATGTCCATTATATTGAAATGATAAATTATATTTTTGGATATAGAACATTTAATTTACGTACAAATATGCAATACTTAGACCTTATATTATATGTATAACACAAATATAATATTTTTTTATGATGCACTGATCTCATACAAGCATTCGCACACATAAACACACACACAGACACATATAAACATACCTACACAAACACACACATACATACATATATATATATATATATATATATATATATATATATATATATATATATATATATATATATACTCTTCTATATACCATACACAAACATATATATATATATAGACTCATATATACTTAATAATATATATATATATATCTGATTAATTTCCAATAAATGGATAAAGACTCCTAATACTTTAAATTAAATTTCATAGGAAGGAATATTGGATAGATGGAAACGATTTTAATATTATTAGTAGAGGTTTGCTTTCCAAATAGAAT
>JABUQX010075744.1:22500-40000 GCA_015478945.1 Trachelipus rathkii
TTTATATTATTTATTATGATTGTCATAATTTTATAATATTATTATTATTATTATTTATTATTATTATTATTATTATTATTATTATTATTATTATTAGTAATATTATTATATTGTTGTTATTGGTTATTATTATTATTATTAATTATTTATTATTATTATTATTTATTATTATTATTATTATTATTATTATTATTATTATTAGTAGTAGTAGTAGTAGTAGTAGTAGTAGTAGTAGTAGTAGTAGTGGTAGTAGTAGTAGTAATATTAGTGCAATCATGATTAAAATTGAAATTGTAATGTTAGTTGTAAAACTTGTAATTATGGTTAAATTATTATTATTTTATTATTATTATTATTATTATGATTATTATTATTATTATTATTATTATTATATATTTATTATTTATAGATTATTATTTATTATTATTATTATTATTATTATTATCGTTATTTTCTAATTATTATTAGGATTTGGAATAATTATTATGATTTGGATTACTGTTAATAATATTTGTGTTGACACGGTTACTAGTATTATAGCTAGTTTTATTATTATAATTGTTATTATTATTATTATTATTATTATTATTATTATTATTATTATTATTATTATTATTATTATTATTATTTTTTTATATTATAATTATTATTATTGTTTATTATTATTATTATATATTATTATTTTTATTATTTTTTTATTATATTGTTATTGTTATGTATTATTATTATATATAATTATATTATTATTATTATTATTATTATTATTATTATTATTATTATTATTATTATTATTATTATTATTATTATTATTATTATTATTATTATTGTTATTATTTCGTTTCTCAAAGCACTCAACACTGTTTTATAACTAGTAGTCCTATTTCAGATTCTAGGGAAATTACATTCTGTTTATGTAATTTGTTGGTATATTTAAATTGTAAAATATTGGACTATAGAATATAAAACTGTATGTGATCTTTGTTATTAAATGATTAAACTGTAACATTTTTTCACTTAAAAAAAATTAATTTTATTTTTAAATTATTATTATGTATTATTATTATTATATATTATTATATTTATATATTATGATTATTATTATTTTATTATATTATTATTATTTATTATTATTATTATTATTATTTATTATTAAATTATATTATTATTATTATTATTATTTATTATTATTATATTGTTATTATTATTATTTATATTATTATATTATATTATTATTATTATTATTATGATATTATTATTATTATTATTATTATTATTATTATTTTATTATTATTATTATTATTATTGTTTTTATTTATTATTATTTTCATTATTATTATTATTAATTATTATTATTATTATTATATTATTATTATTATTTATTATTATATATTATTATTTTATATTATTAAATAATTATTATTACTATCGTCACACTTATTATTATTATTATCTTATTATATTATTATTATTATTTATTATTAATTATTATTATTATTATTATTATTATTATTATTATTATTATTATTATTATTATTATTATTATTATTATTATTATTATTATTATTATTATTATTATTATTCATTATTATATTATTTGTATTATTATTGATTATTATTTATTATTATTATTATTATTATTTTATTATTATATTATTATTATTAATTATTATTATTATTATTTCGTTCTCTCAAACACTCAACACTGTTTATAACTAGTAGTCATTTCAGATCTAGGGAAATTACATTTTTTTTTTATAATTTTTTTTGTTATTTTAAATTGTAAAATATTGGACTAGTGAATATAAAACTGTATGTGATCTTTGTTATTAAATGATTAATTGTAGCTTCTCTAACAAATAAAAAAATTAAATTTTGAATTTTGAATTGATATTATTATTATTATTATTATTAATTATTATTATTATATATTATTATTATTCTGATTCCCACTTCAATTAGGTATAAATATTATCTTGTAATGAAAAACACATTTTAATAATTGTTATTATTATTATTATTATTATTATTATTATTATTATTATTATTCTTATTATCTATTATTATTTATTATTATTATTATTATTATTATTATTATTATTATTATTATTATTATTATTATTATTATTATTATTATTATTATTATTATTATTATTATTATTATTATTATTATTATTATTATTATTAATTATTATTATTATTATTATTATTATTATTATTATTATTATTATTATTATTATTAGTTATTATTATTATTATTATATGATTTTGATGCTTTTTCAAGTCTCCTGAAAGTACCTTTTTCTACAGAAGAAATTTTCATCAATATTATTCTATAGTAAAATAAAACTATTGATTTCATAAATGTACCAAGCTTTTTCCGTATACTTCGGACATTTTCAAGGAATAGTTATATTTTCAGATTTTAAAAATTTTTATAATATAGCTAAATATACTTTAAACTAACAACAAAAATAAATAAATAAAATTAATTATTTTAAAAAAGAAAAGTTAACATGCATTGACTTTTTATTTAAATGTTTAAAAAATTGAACATTTCATTATATTTTATATTTATTACTGGTTTGTGGATTATTATTCCTTTTATTATTATTATTCCTTTTATTATTATTATTATTATTATGTTTTATTATTTATTATTATATATTATTATTATTATTATATTATTATTTTTATATTATTGATTATTATTATTATTATTACTATTATTATATGTATATTTTATTATTATTATTTTATTATCATTCATTATTATTATTATTATTATTATTATTATTTTACAAGTTCTTTCAATTCTTCTAAAATTCTGAATAAAAAGGAAGTTTTAAAACTTTTAATTTATCCAATATTCGCGCTGTACACATTCAACATGATCACCGGTTAACTAACTATTATTTATAATGCAGCTTACAAAAATAAATTTCTAAATATAAAAAAAATCTAAAATTATTTTACATTAATATGAAGTTTAAAAAATAATTTTGATTAAAAAAAAAAAAAATATTACATTATTTCTGCAAATACAGCTATTGTATGGTACTATGTGTAACTGCAAAACACTCAAAGATTCAAAAAACATTCAAGCATTCATTCATTCATTTCATTTCACATTGATGTCCGGCTTAAGTTTTTTAATAAAAAGAAATTCTGCTATACGAAGATAGTTTAAATTGCCAACTTGAAATAAGATTTTAAAACAACTAGCAATGTCAACTGTAGGAGAGGATTTGTGATCCGTCGTGTTATCTCCCATATTTTTACTGGTTTATACCTGTGTTTGCATAATCGGGTTCTTAAAACGTTAGTTTGTGTAATTCCATATTAGAGGATTACATTCCTACTCTTTGCAATTAAATGGATTTACACAAACATAACTTCTGTATCTCGAACAATGACCACGGGGTACTAAATATGAGGGACACTAGTCTCGGGTGTACTTTTTCTGCTGACTTAACATGTTCTTTACACTTATGCTTTAATTTCGCTCTTCTTCTTAGAAAAATTTGTCAAAATTTAATTGATTTAAAATAAAAATTATCTTGCTGTCCATGTCAAGTGAATTTTTATGTTTAAAAATTTTTATTTATAGTTCTTTTAATAACTTCTTCAATTTTAAATTGAGGATAACCATTATTAATTAAGTTTTTCGTTATTCTTATCACTTCTTTGTTAAAGAGTTCTACGTTGAAGTTATTTTATAAGCTCTGTGAATTAGGGTTTTAATAATTGATAGTTTATATCTTTCGGGTATATTAAAATCATAATTTGTGTATAAACCTTTATCTGCACTTTTAACATTTACTTCTCTTTCAACTCTACCATTTTTAAAACAAAGTAGGATATCTAGGAATGTCGGTTTTTTTTCTTTAGCATCTTCATAAGTGAGGTTTAGGACGGAACAGTTGTTTATTATTATTATTATTATTTATTATTATTATTATATTATTATATTATTATTTATTATTTATTTTTTATTATTATTATTTTATTTGATTATTATTATTATTATTATTATTATTATTAGTAGTAGTAGTAGTAGTAGTAGTTTGGTAATAGTAGTAGTAGTAGTATAGTATAGTAGTAGTAGTATAGTAGTAGTAGTAGTAGTAGTAGTGGTAGTAGTGGTAGTAGTAGTAGTAGTAATAGTAGTAGTAGAACTTTTAACATTATTATTGTTTTAGACCGAGAAAGTAAAATAGTTGTTTTATTTACAACCATCGGAGCCCAGCTAACTTCGAAATGTCAGTTTATTATTATTATTATTATTATTATTATTATTATTATTATTATTATTATTATTATTATTATTATTATTATTATTATTATTATTATTATTATTATTATTATTATTATTATTATTATTTTCTATTATATATAATATATATATATATATATATATATATATATATATATAATATATATATAATATATATATATATATATATATATATATATATATATATATATATATACTATATATATATTAAATATATATATATATATATTATATATTATAAAATATATGAAGTAACTTTCTTGCGTTTGAAATTGTATTTTACGCATGTCTTGCAATTTCTCTTACTCACATTTTTTATAATGCTTCTTAAGCCTTGTAAATACAATTCATAAAATTTAATTGAGGAGAGCTTTCATTCGCGTTTTGACTTTCGCTTTACGAGAACTTTTAATAATAATAAAAATGTAATAATAATAATAATAATAATAATAATAATAATAATAATAATAATAATAATAATAATAATAATAATAATAATAATTAATAATATTTTAATAATAATAATAATAATAATAATAATAATAATAATATACTTTAATTTAATATTAATTCTATTAAACCAATAAATAATAATCATAATAATAATTAATAATAATAAGAATAATATATAATATAATAATATAATAATATAATTAAGAATAAATAATAATAATAATAATAATATAATAATAATATAATTGCAATTAATTCATATTTAAAATTTAATTATAATAAATAATAATAATAATAATAATAATAATAATAATAATAATTAATAATAATAATTTTTTTTTTTAATATTACTCGTAATAATTATCGAGTCGAGATAACGATCGTTGTCGTCATACATACTTAATAATAATAATAATAATAATAATAATAATAATAATAATAATAATAATAATAATAATAATAATAATAATAATAATAATAATAATAATAATAATAATAATAATAATAATAATTATAATAATAATAATAATAATAATAATAATTGCTAAACTCTTATTTCCTTTCATATGTTATTTCTCATATATTATTACTATTCCTTTTAGCTTATTATAATTGTTGATTTGAAATACAAGCCAAAAAAAAAAATTGAATAATAATCAAAAAATTTTATTATTAAAATTCATTCAATAATAATAAAAAATAATAATAATTTCTTTTCCAGAGTCAACATCAGTTCCCGGGAAATAATGACATGAATACGTCATTATACAATTTGCCCGAAAACCATTAACGAAACTACCTTTTCATTAAAGTCTGGCGACATTTCTGGCGACATTTCTCAATTTTTGGCTAAAAACTAACACATTTCCTTTTCAAAATTTAATGGCTTAACCAAAATATTAATAGCTGGAAAGTAAATGACGTCATTTTTAGTAGTTTATTATTATTATTCTTAAATTATATACGTTGCATTACAAAAATAAACAATTAATATTTATACGTAATGTTTACTTGGAATTCCCGTAATTTAAGTTTAGTTTTCATATATAATTTTTATTACTTAATTGTTTATGTTTTAAATTTCTTCGGATTAAAAATATTAATGTAGTGACGGTGACGTCATCAATATGGCGGACCTTTTGAGAGAACTTCCTGCCAGAAGTCACTCTGTTAAAACGTATAATTGATAATTTTCACGAAAGCTTCGCATAAGTCAATTCACAGCTTTTTTGAACCTAATATTATGTGTTGGATTGGCCCTCAATTCAAACTATTTTAAAACAATTTCCCGCTTCCTAACTACACCTTTTGGGGGGAATGATGCAGTGTTAATTGGTATTATTATAAGACATTCTATATCAATGTCAAACTGGAATATCACTCCACGGATTTATACATGCGAGAATAATTTTAAAAGATTTCTACCTTCCGAATTACAACCGCCCTAGAATAACAGCCTAAATAATAATAATTTTAAAGAAAAATTTACTATTAAAAGATTTGGAAGTAATAATACCTATATGATGGAAATTCGAATACTGTTTAACGTATTAAATAAACATTAATATTTGATATAACAAGAAAATATAATAAATAAATTATTATAAAATGTAAAAAAATTAAAAAAAGAAGCCAACAAAAAATCTTAAATGAACATAAACAAACTTTTTACGTAAAAAACAGAGACACAGGATGGTCTTACATGAAAATACCTTGTAACAACATTTACGAACGCCAATAACATATATGAAAAGAGACAACCAAATGGTCTGAATTTTTCTACTTATATAAATAGATGAGCTACACAATATAATTAACCTAATACATAGAACCATTCTTAAACACATATACATCGGTAACATCCTATTTTATTTCAATCATACGCTCGTCAAATTGTAACAATCATAGCACTATTGACCAGAAAAATTCCTATCAATTAGTCAACATACAAAAAATACTATATAATACTAAATATACTAAACTATACTATAATAAATACATACTATATATACACGCGTACAATACTATGTGGAATATATACAAAAATATAGATTATAAATACCATAAATAAGCCCCAGCACCCTATATAAAATAATTAAAATATTACTACTAAACGTAACATACAATAATTTCCTTTAAATATACCATAAAACATATAATATAAACATAATATATAATAATAAACACAAATAATAACAACATAAATACTATATAAGAAATATGATAATCAAATATTAGGATACGTAAATATCCACTAAACTACTTTATACAATAAATAACTAATATATGGCACAAAAAAATAGTAACCCATTCCACCACTTTAATCAAAGATATCAGGAAATTGGCAGGTAATCCAGCCATCATTTGAAAACTACTAAAGCCGATATCACCACGTATTGAAATTAAATAACTTTCTTACCTATTTAGGGTGAAAAGATTATAGAGCCAGGAACGTTACTGTAAAGATTCAAAATAAAATAAAAACTCTAGCTTCATATATATATAATCAAAACAAACCTGTAATTTCAAAGAAAAAATCCCCTAACCTATAAAGCCCCCACTACGCCACTGAAAGCCCCACAAGAATGCATATAGAATAGATATAAAATATAAATAAATATAATAATAACATATATATATGATATATAATAAACCCTACATATACAATAATAAATAACAACATACATAATAATAATAATATATAAATAAAAAATAATATATAGAACAATACAAGATAATAATCATAATAAATATAAATACACTATACGAGGTTATATATGTAGATGTTACCACAAAATAAATCACAGACCTAGCAACAGCCACTATCCAAAGCCATTTTTTACCTGATTCTTCTCACCCGTAATTTGTAAATAAAACTACAGATAACAGAGCAAGAAATACCTTATTACCTCTATATGTGAAGGTGAACCAGAATATAGACAACAGCGAAAATTGTCAAACTAGAAATTCCAATAATTAAATCATAGCACCCCTATATAGAAAATGTTACACAATAAGTAAGTAATCACTATAAGCATAGACAAAATGAACAACCCCTACAAGAACACATTGTGCAAATTCCTCCGAACCGGTTGAAACCAACAATAGAATGCAGTCACCTTAAAATAGCAATAACCTAGACAGGAAGAAAATATAAAGCTCGTCATGCCAAAAAAACAAAAAAAGATACAACCCCACAAACTGGAAAGACCGCCCTATAATGCAAAACCTACGGCAACAGCACTTAGGAATAGTGATGACCTGGTAGGCTTATAATAAGAACAAATTGACAAAACCTACTGAAAGCATGACAGAGGCATTAAGACAAGATAATCGTGGAAAACAATTTTGAAAATATGTTCCAAATGAAAGAACCGAACATAATGCCATTGCGCCTGATCAACTTCACCTCTCAAAGGGAATCACAACCAAGAACCTCAATCTAATAAAAAATTGAAGGGAAACAGTCATCAAGGAAGACAAACCAGAGTATTCAATTTCAAAACCATGTGCAGAAAAGATGGACGATGAGTGGCTCTACGAAAACAACAATTGGAAGAGAGCTGCCAATACAGAAAAGAAGAATCCTTTCATGTAAAGTAGCTGAAAAAAGAGGCAAGACAAGGTTTCCATTAAAAAAATGCGACCCTATGCAGGACAAAAATAAATGTTCAATCAGTGCCCCTTCCACTCATCAATGAACAGATACGAGAGGCGAGCGATATAATTTAATGTAGGTGCAGAGAAACTGATCCAAACCACCCCAAAAGAAAAAGCGAAACAGGCCTACTTGCACCAACCCACATACTAAGATGAAAAGCTTAATGGTTTTGCATCACAATTTTGAGAATTTTGGAATTTGAGTATTGAATGGTAGTATCTATCTTTATCTTAAAGTATATATATTATTATTGTCATCTTGAATAAGATCGTGTTTAATCTGAAGGTCTTTGAGAATAAACCCAGTGAAGTCTTTCTGTCCATCTAAAAATTTAATATTACTTTATAATGCATTGTTAAGTGACGTTTACCAAGATTCTTTCTTATGTTAAATTAAAATACAATGTACAATAGAACATAAAAGCTATTAAAGCAATTACAAACTTTGAGTTGAAATAATTCCTGGAAAATGGACCAATGAAGAATACTTTATTTTCGCCAAAATACACTCGACATAAAAAGTATTATTATATTTGCAATATCTATTGCTTAAGATACCCAATGTTTAATTTAAATAAAAACAAATAATAATTTGCAGAAACAGCAAACTTATAATGAAAATAACCAAAAATGATTAAATGATAGTTTCTTGTACATAGCGACAATACAAACTCCAGAAGAAATTGCACTTGCAGTACACAATATGCTTCTATCTTAAATACCTGCCTTATAAATTTTTTACAAAAAAATTTAAGTATCATTAAGTTAAATTAATTAATTAACCTGTTAAAAAATAAAAACCTAGAACGAAAATACGATATTCAGAGTAATCGGCCACTCTTTTCTACCATGGTAAACGGAATACATCCCCCATAATCACCAAAGAACTAATAAATATAATAAACTAATAATAATAACAATACCGTAATAATAATAATAAAACTACGGCAATTATAAATATTATACATAAATAAATACATAATATATATATATACTCCATAACAATTACTACATATTCGGATAAATTTAATATACAGTGAAATGGTAAATTCTCCACCACTTGCTGGTTGGGGTATGGCGGCTCCGCCTCTTTAGTCAACTGTTCTATGTCCATGCCCAATTCAAAGAATTTGATAGAAGCATAAATTGAGCTTAATGAACGAGTCTCACTGATAGCTAAATATTACCTTAAAATGAAAATTTAGTCCAGTCTTATATTTATTTAATAAAATAATATAACTTAAAATCTATACTTAAAACATAATATAAATACATCACTAGATATATAGATAAATACCAATCATATAAATACATAGAACACAGAGATAATATATTGGAAAATAACCCCTTAAGGTAATTTCAGCCACTGTGGCAATTAAGACAACCCCGTAGGGCCAACTAGTCAAGAGTGTCCGCCGCTAAGCTGATATTGACGACCACGCCACGATGAACTAAAGAACGCGAGAAAGGTAGATGAAGAAATGTTCCTGCAGTGAAAGAATGTACCAAACCCACCTACAAACAGGAACCACCCGCCATGCACTAAATACACGTCAACACCACATCGCGGCGTAGCCGGTCAGACATAGCCAAGGCAACCGCGCAGAGTGAATACCTATTAACCACGGGGCAATTATTACCTGTTAGATCAAAGACCAAACTGCCTACAAAATTCAATACAAACGCAGTGATGACCAAAAGGCCAATATAGAAAAACTAAAGACCCCCGTAAAAGTGAAATAATTTTACACTGCTAGGATTGAACCTGGGCACCTAAGTAGATGATACCGACGTATGATGAATTAGTGCGACCACGTCCACGATGACCTAAAAGGAAGGTTAGTTAACTTCCCCAATAGCCAAGTATTATCCACATGCGATCGCCTAAATGAATTTGTAGCAGTGTACTTATCATACCATAAATACCTTCCCCCAGTTAATAAGGGTAGACTTTCACTACACTGCAGACGCTGCCACTGTATTACACCCAATACGCCACGAAGGTGTGGACGGAAGCAAAGGATTCAGGTCGTGATAGATTCACACTGTGTTCGTAGACAAACGGTGGTAATTTCACCATGCCAAAAGGAACATTCTCCGATCTTTATTAGGCAATCGTGCACGTACGGAGTTCCGGGAATCAAAAAACATAACCCGGAACATACTGCAAAATAAAGGGGTCAGGTTCAATTCCCAGCAGTATAAAAATATTTAGGGGTATGTTAAATCTTTCAATAAAACTATACAAACTGCGATGAATTGTAGCAGTTGTCTTATCATACAATCAACTATTCACCGGGTCTAATAGGTTATTTCCCACTCTGTTGCTGCTTGCCCTGTTTTACCCTACGCGCCGAGTGTGTATGGAGAGTGCCTCTTGGTTCCTGTAAATCTGGTGAAAGGTGGATATATTCCACTGCAAGGAACATTTTCTCGCGGCTCTTCTTTTAAAAGTCCACCGTAGGCAGTAGCGTCAAAACAACTTATGCGGACATCTGCTAGGGCCCAGGTTCTATCCCTAGCAGATGTGAAATTACTTAAGGGGTTATTTTCAATACCTATCAATCACACTGTGATGAATTTTTAGCAGTTGTCTTATTCATTTATATATAATATTATATATATATATATATATATATATATATATATATATAATATATATATATAATATATATATATATATATATATATAGAATATAAGAATATATATATAATAATATATAAAAAGGTTACGAATGAGAATAAGGGAATCTGCTTAGGATAATAAATAGGGATGGTGACTTCGTTAACTGATGAAAAATGAATGTGAGGAGGGGTGGAAGGGAGCACTTCAAAAATCTGCATATCATTGGCCCTAATGAAGAGATGATAGTGAATGGACTGTGTTGGTGTAATGGTACAAGAGAAAATAAAGTATTTTACGTGATGGCAAGTTATAGAAAGAAAGACGGTAGAGAATTCAGATAGATGTTAGAAAAGTTAAAGAAAGGTAAATTCTGCAGAATGGATGAAATAGAATGGTTGGATTTTGTTATATATGTGCCTGGTGTGAGAATTATTAGATTTGAGAATATGTGTACAAAGCGTTTTTAAACTTCAAACCTAGATTTGCTAGATACGAACTCACCATTATGTAAAAAACCCCTGTTAAGTTTTACCACCCCTTAATCAAAATGAGATTCATGTATTTCAAAATATCAAAAGAACGCCAACTTCGCCAACTGTGGGTTGTTAGTTGTTACTTGAAAAAGGATGTTAAGACAAAGAACAGATTACAGATATAAGATGTTTTTGGAGAAATTAAGAAGAGAAAAGATCTTAATATTATATAAGGAGATAGTTTGGAATTTAAAATGCTTTGGATGTAAAGTTTACCTCCATAGAGCCGAGTTGTTCGAAAATATATCGAATTTTCTCCGAATAGGAGTGTTAATTCTATGCATTAAAGTTGATGTATTTATCTGTATTACTATATACTCTACATTTATAATAATATAATAATATATACATTATATATATAAAATATATATATAATATAATACTATATATATACTTATATCGTACCTCTCCAGCCTCTCACTTGGATATTGTTTGCTAATGAATAGATAAGAACTTTCTATTTATTGTGTCTTTGAAAGAAATAGCTTGTCATCAATGGATAGAGGCATCTACTACTCTGGAGACGATAGGCTAATTTATTAATTACATTTTTTGGTTAATATAATAATATAATTAATAATAATAATGAATATAATAATAATAATAACTAAAAGGATAAATTATCACTGCCTACTACCACTCACCATAATAAAGAAGTAATCATAAAAGATAAAAGAGACCATGAATAACATATTAAAAATATTAATTAATAATAATTAATCAATAATAATAATATTACTACTACTACTGCTACTAAGGAAGAAGAAAAAGAAAAAGAAAAAGAAAAAGAAAAAGAAAAAGAAAAAGAAAAAGAAAAAAAAGAAAAAGAAAAAGAAAAAGAAAAAGAAAAAAAAAAAAAAGAAAAATAATAATAATAATAATAATAATAATAATAATAATAATAATAATAATAATAATAATAATAATAATAATAATAATAATAATAATAAATAATTTTTGCATGCTTTTCCTAAATATCTAAACATTTTCCTAACAAAATTATTGAATTTTTTAAATGACCTTTATCTAGTTTAAACTCTAAACAGAAATATTACTTATTTTTTAATAAGAAATAACTTTAAAATTATAGCAAGTACAATAAGGTTATTGTAGAGTTGAAGGCTATTTGGAGGCATTTAAAGTTATAAATAAGCCTCGCCGATTCGCACCTCCAGAACTACGTCCACACTTCCTAAAGAATCGCCATCTCTTGCTTTGCCCTTCGAAAGAAGACCATATTATCACATTACAAAATATAACACGTAAAAGAAAAGTAAAATAGCACAAATGAAAATTTAAAAATAATATTAGAAACCTTATGACGAGAAACGACCTGCCCTAAGCAACTTTGAATTCCCCCCAAGGTAATAAAGATCAAAACTTATCAAACTCAATGTTGCTTCAGCAGGTTACTTTGCGACCGCCCGTAGCAACTACGAGTTCCCCAAGGTAATAAGATCAAAAGTTATTGAACTCAAGCGTTGCTTCAGAAGGAAGCTTTGTGAACGCCCGTAACAACTTTGAGTTTAATCAAAGATAATAACTTCAAAATTCCTTTTGACGGTCGCTTTGCGATTTCCCAAAGTAATTTTGAGCTTGCCCAAGGTCATCAAGATAAATTCGATATGCTTGCCCAATCATCTAGATAAGATTGCTGTACGCGACGTCATTGTGCGCGACCATTCAGTGAGCAATATCGAGACTGACCCATCAACCAAAAGTTTAATCGAGAGGCTCAAGATGCAGTCTTGGACCCTCGCTAATCTCTATTTTTTTTTAAATTTATTAGTAATTAGGAAATTTTCTTGCGCAAAGGATATTTAAATTTACTTTTCTCAAATCAAATAAGTTTATCACTTCAGCCTGAAATGCATCAACAAAGGTACAAATGTATTCCTCCACCTCGAAAGAACGCTTCCTAAAATAATTTTGAATTAAGTCTACGGGGTTTCAGATGCTTGAAAACTATACTAACGTAAACTAACTAACTAACTATAACCTAACTAACTAACTAACTAACTAACTAACTAACTAACTAACTAACTAACTAACTAACTAACTAACTAACTAACTAACTAACTAACTAACTAACCTACCTAACTAACTAACTAACCTAACCTAACTAACTATACTAACTAACTAACTAACTAATCTAACTAACTAAATATATATATATATAATATAATATTAATATAAATAATATAATATATATATATATAGTATATTATATATTATATATACTATATAATATATAATATATATAGGATATATAATATATAATATATTATTAATACTCTGCTAATAGGGCCTTTCGTCTTCACCGTATCCAGTGATATCTTAGGTTATGTTAGCGTAGGGAGACATAGATTAGGTTAAGTTAGGTTAGGATTTGGTTAGGTTTAAGTTGGTCCAGTTTATGGTTAGCCTAATCCCCCTAAAAATAATCCAAGAACTGCAAATTAAATCCCCAAAAGGACCTTGAAGAAAGTCGATGTAATTGCACGAAGTTGAAAAGTTGAAAAGTGCATAGACTCGACTTTTTAGAATAGTTGTGTGGGGTGGAACCATCCCATGATGGTGAACGTATACGAACAGAACGAACGAACGAACATTGGCGATAACAACAACTTAAAAGCACAACAAACAACTGGATGTGTTGATGATTTTTGAAAACGCCTTAGAACCTTCAAGTTTTAGAATTGTTTATCTGTGGGAGAAAACACGAACCTTCGACACAAGCTCAATAGAAAAACGAAATAGCTAAGAACCTTCAATGAGAAGTAAAAGTTAAGAAGAGTAGAAAGAGAGAGATAGAGAGAGAGAGAAGAAGAGAGAGAAGAGAGAGAAAGAGAGAGAGAGAGTAGAGAGCAGAGAGAGAGAATGAAGAGAAAGAGATGAGAGAGAGAGTGGAGAGAGAGAGAGAAGAGAGAGAGATGAGCAGAGAGAGAGAGAGAGAGAAACTCAGTTTGAGAATTTAATTAAATAAGGAGCATGTTTGGAAGTTTTATCACATTTACATCATCAGGCTGATCCCAATGCGTCGATTAGGGAAAATGATGCGACATTTCAAAAAAAAAAACAAAAAAAAAAATAACAAACAAAAAACAAAAAAAAAAAATCTTGGTTATTTAGTTTCTTTATCTAATCCAACAAAACCAAACAATAACTTAACCTAACGTAAAGCTGCGGGGCAGCACTGTAAGTGAATTATTATTTTTTGATATCGACAACGGGTTTGATCCTGTCGACCATTTTGGTAAAGTCTATTATTGCTCGGTATACCTGCATACAGGCTCCTCACTAGTTATTCATTTGTATTCATTTTAAATGAATGAGTCACAAGAGATTGTTACTCTTCCATCGCGGGCATTTCGAACAGTTGGATCCAGCGCGTTGCAGTGTTAAGTAACAATAATCGGATCTCTATACACTGAGGCCATCCGACGTCCCACGTAATGAAGAGAAAAACCAATGAATCAGATGGAAGGGAATAGAATTCGATTAGTTCGAAGCGATTTTTACAAAACCAAATGATAATCTCAAGGCCAAATATGATAATCTCAAAGCCATAATGATGATCTTTATGGATAAGGTTAGGCAAAATTTAAGATATTTCCAAATTTCTAGCTAAGATGTGATCCACCGAAAAAAGTTGGAATTTTTAAGTGTAAAAGCATTATTGAAGGAATTTAGTGCTATGAGTTGGGTAATATAATATATATATGTATATATATATATATTAGTTATATATATATTATATATATATATATATATATACGAGTAATTCGTATTTGTGTGGTTTGGTATATTTGGAGTATAGTATTAGTAGTTATGAGTATAGTCATATAGTTATTGTTAATAGTGCGGATGTATTGATATAGGTATGTTGTTTATATAGAGTGTAATTTAGTTTGAAGTTACATTGTGATATTGATATAGGGTTATAAGTATGTTATATATTAATATAATAGTAGGGTAGGTCTATATGTTATAAGTATATATTAGTGCTATATAGTAGTATATATATATATATATATATTATATATAGATTTATTGGTAGAGAGTTGAGGGTGGTATTATATGCGTGGTTTGGTGTAGTGTATGAGTAATAGTAGTATTAGTTGGGTATGGTTTAGAATTTGTAGTATATTGCGTAAGCACTGATAGTTAAATGATAATCATTTTTCATAAGTTGTTGACAAAAAAAGATGAGCTCGTTGAAATTTTTTTAGTGTGCGTGTTTATGCTTCTTCGAAATCTTGTTATTTTTTGTTTTTAATTGGTGTCCTTGTTCTGAAGGAGAAAAGATATTTTGTGTACAAAGAACTGGGTGATACTCGAGTCATCTGCGATGTAGGGCTGCTTTTAGCGCCTATGTAATCGAGGATTGATCTCTGATTCTGGTGGGCTCCAGAGTATCAATACTATCGTATCTATCTATTCTTTTCTGAATTTAAACTATCTATCTACTTCTGATATATAATAGTATTATGTATATTATATATAAAAATATATGGTAGTGGATGTATTCGGTGACCCGCGGAGCTGTGTTGAGTCTGGTTTTTGATTGGTTGGTGTGAGTAGTAGTCTTAGTTATATATTGATAGTATTGGGTTTATATAGGAGAACGGTGCATATATATTATATATATATATATAATGATACGGAATATATATATATTATATATATATATAAACTATATATATAATAGATAGTATGCTATATATATAATAATATATATATATATATATATATTATATATATATATTAATCTATCTATCTCACTCTCTCTCTCTCTATATTATAAGTATATATATCTATATATATAATAGTTATAATATAATATATATATATATATATAGTATATATATATATATATATATATAATATTATATATATACTATACTATAATATATAATAAATATCTTAAAAGAGAAAACGTGTGTATGTAGGTGTGTGTAGGTGTGAGTAAATCGGTGTGTGTGTGAGTGTGTGTGAGATGAGAGAAGGGAGAGAGAAGCAAGAAACGTAATTTTAAAATACGTTAAAATTCAAATTATTGAAGAAGAAGATTAATTTATCTAATTTTCCAGAAAGGTAAAATTATATTACATTTTAAGCCTAATGTTCAATTTTCTCTAATTTATACTTGCACAGTACGTTCGCATTTAAAAGTTGGCGTGAAAACACCCTACACAGTCACACCCACACATAAATTATAATATATAGTAGTATATATATATAACTATATATAAATATATATTATATATATATAAATATATATTTATAGTATATATTAATATATAGTATTAAATATATATATATATTATATATATATATTATAATTAATATATATATAGTTAATATATATATAATATATATATATATATATATATAGTATTAATATACTATATAATGAGAATCAGTATTGTCTAACTGCAGTGGAATGACTCTACTCCGGAGCAGTATTGAATTTTGGGTTTGCATTATTTCACTTGAAGGGTTCAAGTTTCCCAGCCATATGTTATTGACAAGTGCATCTACAACCAAATATTCTCTGTGAGTCGAAAGGGAGTATGTTACCAGGAGACTCATTCAGTCTATCCTATCCCATACATGATCCAAGACATCTTTTTCGTTAGTTTTAGTATGTGTCAGTTGTCAATTTTAATTCCAAATTAATGGAGATAGAAATTTGCTCAGGGTAAATATATTCATAAACAAACTCTTGGATGAATCTTGGTGAACCATTATTTGATGTGATACCTCCCCAAAGTGTTATATTGGGATTTTACTTTGATTTTTGATTAAGATCATGAGTTAATCCTACTCTTTTCTCATAGTTCAACTTTAACTTCACTACCAACAGAAAACAAATTAAAACTATTTTAGGCTCCTATTATTTAGTGTTCTGATAATTGGTGGAGACCCTTA
>JABUQX010075745.1:0-14334 GCA_015478945.1 Trachelipus rathkii
ATTTATTATATATTTATATATTAATGAATTATTATTATAATAATTATATAATCAATTATATTATATTATTAATATTATATTATATTAATATTATCATTAATTAATTATATAATATCTTTATATATTTAATTATATTTAATTTTTATATATATTAATATTTTATTATTATTATTAAATTTCTATTATTACTATTTTATTTTAGTTTATAATATATATTCCTACAAAGTTTTTAAATTTTATATTAATATAATTATTCTCTAAGCTTTAGTATTTTTAACATTAATTCTTATATATGTATATATTAGTATTATGGTATAGTTATTATACTTCTTGCTAATATATAATAAGTATTTTTAACTGTTAAAGGTAATTAGAATATAAGAGACATCTTTATAATAGTATTATATTAGTATCATATATATAATATTTTACTCTCCATAGCCAACTTAATTTATAAATATTTTACCTAAATATATTAACAGTTATAATTTTCTCCCTACAGTAAAATATATAGTTTAGGCATATATTAGTGACAACGATACTAATATATACTACAATAAATTATATTAAATATATAAATAACATATAATATTATATAATATTAATATAATATTAATATTAATAATATATAATATATATATATAGATATTTCATATCTATATAATATATAATTATATAACATAATATATATATTTAACATATATAATATAAAATCTATAATTATAAAAATTACACACTTAATTTCATTTCAAGTTGGACAATAACTTTACTTTTAAACTTACTGAAGTTACTATTTATGTTAATAGTATAATTCCTCCTTTTGATTGACCATCTGGAGTTTTTTTTAAAGTTACCGAGCCTATAATAATCTATTAATTAATTCTATTCGGTTAGGTGAGCATATAACTGATCAACGTACATAGTTCGATAAATGAAAACTATTTACTTAATAATTTAGAAATTCTATCCCAACATATTTATATAATAAAAATTATTAGATAATTTAACTAAACAAATTAATAATTATATTCGTAAACCATTATATATCTATTATTTATTTAAGTAAATTGTCTTTTGATTGATAGTTTTTTCTTTTCAATTAATTTTTGTCAAACTGCTTATCCGGAAATCCAATAATAATAATATAATACTATTATAATAATAAATGATAATTAATATTAATCATGAGTATAGGCAAAAATAGTATAGATGAAATATAATAATAAGAAGTGGTTAATTAAATGTATGAGAGAGTGAAAGAAGATTAGGATGCTATTGAAATGTATATTTATATATATATATTAATAAATATATAACAAATAGCAAATAATATTTTATTAAATAATATTAATAATTGGTATCAACATAATAACATAATCATAATAAAATAACTAAAATAAATAAATAAATAATTGAATAATAATTAATAGATACCAAAAATAATAAATATCATATATATTATATGAGAATAAATATATATGATAAATTATTATAGATGTTCTATCTAGTTCATTAATTCATTATTTATTACATTATACAATCACGTCAATCATACGAATATAATATTCCTAAGTTCTAGATTATGTATTTACTTATTCATTATTTATATTATCATCTATTATTATATGCTTAAAACTAGATTTTTTTCTTCAAATTAACTGCGAATCATTCTTCTCAATATTTTAGTGTTATTTGTGACAATTTAAGCAACATTATTATTAATATTATTCGATTAGAAATATAAAGTAATCATTTTATTAGTTTAGGTATACAGTGTGATACATTTCGCATAATATAATTATAAACAGAGTTTAGACTATGGAACCTAATTATAGCATCTACTATTATATATTATCAGCAATATAGGATTACTGTACATTATTATACATGATATAATGTATTGTAACTATAGACACAAGATAATTTATCTATTAATATTTCTTATGATCCTATCCGTGATAGATTTAAGCTATATAATATACGGACTCTATAGCGATTATAGGAGATTATCAGTATATACACGCCCATATAATTATAATTTATTAGTAATTAATAATTACTAGGATTATACTACATTCAATACCATATATTAGGAATTATAATTAATAACGTTCATCGCATTATGGATTATAGTAATTATAATTTCACGCCATCTAGTACATTATAATTATATTATACTCCATTCTAGCCATTAGTTACTCAGATTATAAATCATACTCAATTAATCGATATCAATTTAATTATACATTATAAAATTATCTATAATTATAATTATAAGATTATAGATTATCACATTAACGCCATTATAATTTGGATACGATCTATATGACTTACAATTCTAATGTCAATTATCCATCCTATGCATTTAATAATTATTACCATAATTGATACATGAAATTGAACGACACGATTATATTATATTATAAATTATATACATATATGATATCACTAAGACTCTGTCTGAACAGAGCTAAAATAATCAAATTATAATTTAGTGAGGCGATGTATAGAATTATAATCCTATATGAATGTATACGAGATCTGTACGATATAATTATACGGATTACTAATTTAAGTATATATTATGGGTTAATTATTATCTAATTAACTCTATCATTAAAGGATATAAGATATACATGATAATGATAATTAGCTAACTTATATCGGCGAGTTTAATATTATAATTATCATTATACATTTTCTTAATAAATATCTCATATAAAATTTTCCATCACATATCATGATACTATTCAAATACATCTAAATAATTAATATCAAAATTGTATAATCATATTCAGGAATATCATCAAATACATAATCAATCGGGTCAGGTAATTTGGTTGCAGCCTGAAGTTGAATTTTTTCATATATCACAATTTTTTGCATTAAACCAAATAAAAAATTCCTTTATAAACTTTACAGGTTATAATCTAAACGCTCACTAATTAGAAGTTAAGCAATCAACATAAAGATACGACATCTAACAATATTTTCTGGGATACTATGTGTATCATAAAGTTATGATAAGGCGTCTCTGAAAGTTTATGGTTGCGTGTGAAGTATTTTATGTTCTGCATTGCCTTCCTCCAAAACTTAACAAGATTTAATTTAAATAAGATTTGTTCACCATCACTCTGGAGAAAAGTTGCCTTAAGAAATGTTGTCTACTAAAATATTCATGTGGACATTCGGATCATTTAAGTGTCTCTTAAAATAATAAATATCGTATCTTTATCTTTCTTGGACATAAACTAAATTTCCGAGCTCAGCATATATTAGAGTAAATTTATTTAAAACTATTGAAAAAGTGATACATGGCAATGTAAGCAATAATACAAGTCTATTTTTGATAGGGTTAGTTAAAATGAACCTGGACAATGTTCTAAGACAATTGTATTTGAAACCCCCCCCCCCCCCTTCCGTCAGTAGGTAAGGGAAAATACAGTATTCATAGATCCTTTAAAGTATATAAAGGTAGGACTTCGTTTGATGAAAAAGTCATACCTCCATCTCCGGCAAATTTAGAGGCACCAAAGGAGATATACCATGTCCGACACGTATATTGTTCTGCAATCATTAGACCAAGATAGAAAAATGTTTGACTTTTTCTATGGCATACCAGTCATTTTAATCCAAACCCGTTACTTGGTTACTTGAAATATATTCCATGCTTAAATTATTATAAATCGGGCTAATAGGTAGGTTCTAATAGCTTATTGCTTACAAATACATATAGTATCAAGTACTCCTAGAATAATTTGCATAAGGGAACTTCCAAAGTCAGCGAGTGTAGAGCGAAACAAATCACAATATCCAGCTATTCAGAAACACAAGTAAGATCGTCTTACCGCCTTTATCAATTATCTGTATAATGATAATAAAAAAAACAGAGGACCCAGACACGAACCTTGTGGAACGCCGACCGACGCAAGTAGAGGACATGAGGAATAGTCACGAAATCCCTATTGCCTCTTGTTAACAAAATAAAATGTAATAAGCTCCAATGGGTGACCTCTTATTTCATTCAATTCCAATTTTTTTTAGAAGACACTCATGAAGGACAGTGCCAAATGCTTTTGTGTAGTCCAGAAACACTGAAAAAGTAAAATAAATTTCTCAAAAGTTTTATAATGTTGATAAAATAGACCTAGTGAACGTCCTGTATAGATTTGATGGATCTAAAACCAAATTGGGGCTCATTTACTAATCCTTAGATTTCAAAATATGAACATAGACGATTTCTCAAATCAAATATTTTAGAAAAGGTCAGGAAAATTGAAATTGATGTACGTCGGTTCTTTTTTATCGATATTGCCAATATTAATGCAAGAGTTTATGAATATTGAGCATTAATATCCAGAGCTCATTTTCAAAACCTCAGGGAAAATGAACTCTCTAAAGCAAGTATTAAATGTTTGCTCCAAAGAGCAAGAGAGATCTTACTTAGGCCTCAAACTTTAATAATTTAACAGGAGCATAAAGGGGGTCTATGAAAGTTATCATGCATACTTCAGATCTAATATTACTCTTCTAATTCCCTCCTTCGATACGGGAAAAAGTAAAAGTACATAGATGTTTTCTAAATAAATAATAATATATATTCTAATATACATCAAAATATTAATAAAAAAAGTTTATGATCATATATTAACATTATAATAGTAAATAATGAATATAATATTATTAAGGTAAATTCTAAATTTTAATTGCTCATGATAGAATAATAATATAATGATAATATATAATTTATTTAAATAAAATAGTAGTAAGTATAAGTAAGATTAAAAGAATACTAGATAGGATATGACATTAACTAGAAAGATAGTAATAGTGACTGAGGATATAAATATTATTAAGGTAATTCTAAATTTTAATTGATATAATAAAATCTAAATACAGGAAATAAAAATAAAGGCAGTAAAATAAATATATTAATTATGTATCTATGTATCCGGCCAATATTTCTATTTATATTTATATACGTTTACAATTGTATGATATAAAATACATATTAAGATATAAAACTCATATTTGTCTAGTATTGTTACCATTTCTCAATGGAAGTGAAGAATAAGTGACGTTGAGTTTATTTTAGTACTATATAATATTGAGTTTACAAAATAGAAACTCTGTACAACTTTGCATTTTTACATGACAAATTTTTAAGGAAACTCTTTATCAGTATATCCTTATTGGTATAATTGGACGAAATTGTATATATTTAGAAATGAACTTAGTGTGTTTTACGTGAGTGTTGTAAAATCTATATAATGTAGTTATATCTACCACGTATACGATGAGTATATAGTTATATAGTTTATTTTATTTTTTGCAATACCCTGTGATGTATCGCTTTACCAAATGCTTCGTGAAGACCGTATCCTAGGACCCTAGAACGATATCTTTGCAAGATGTTTTTATCAACCACTTACGTAAAATTCCAGGTCTGGCGCGGTGGTGGGTTTGAGGATAGTGGGTGCGGGGGGGAGAGGGGGCGAAACGGGACGAGACAAACCAAGAATCAGATAATTATATCTAGTCCAAGCAGAGATATTACTATTTATTATTACCTGCTCGCACTCGAGCGTAGGGACAAAACAAGGTACCTACAGCTATGTGAAATAACAACCAAAGAAGGTCTAATAATGTTATGTAACATAAGAATGACAAATCATGCAAACGAAATTTGTATTTAAGTTATAAATCACCGATGTTAATTTCACTATGGCTGGGTCGATTACCTGGACCTAGACAGATGATCGTGCAGTGTTTAGGAATCACCACTAACGCCACGAGGCTTAAAAAAAAATCCGTGAAATATTTTTACTGTCCCAGAAGAGCCTATACTACGATACTCTCGCTCGCACTCGGGCGTAGGGCCAAACAGGATACCGCGAACAAGACGGGGTTCATAATGTTATGTCAAAAAAGAAATAGCAATTCCCTGATCATCAAAAATTTGCCATTTGTAAAATGAAAACAATGATGTATTATTACACCATTCATAGGATAAGGATAAAACGAATTACGAACAAGAGATCCGTAATGCAGATGAAGCGTGCAGTGTTTGACCACAGTTAGCACGATAGCAATATGAAGTTAAATAACGAGATAACTTCTAGTTCTTCCAAAATAAAGCATTAGCATTAATACGTCTACTCCTAATACAGGATCACAACTTGCGAGGGCTATGAGCCATAATTATATGGATCAGTGTATGGTGATGAGTACTTATTAATAGGCTATCTGCTTCGACAGTTAGATAGGTATTGGGTCTCGGATTTTCATTTTGTCTCGTTCGGGGCCGTGTGGTCAAGACGAGCTTGCAGCTCAACTTTCTGCAGGAGCCAGGATGGTCTCCCAGCAGTAGTGAAAGTACATTCAGGGTATTATAACGGATGAACATTTTGATTGCAGGGCTATTCATTTCTCTTTATATCAGTAGTATATTACAACTTTAATATATATGTAAGTAAAATAATTATACTAAGTAGCCTTACTATAATGAGCATGTACTATACTTATTTAATATTGCAATACAATATTGTTCGGTATTTCTATAAGGTGTTAAATTATATATAATTAATATATTACAATATATCTATAATATATATTAATTATATTAATTTAACTATATATAATATTATATATATTTATATTAAATAATAATAATAATTAATATAATAATTATTTTTTAACTTATTAGCATTTCACAAACGTTCATTCAAATATAATTTGAAAAACAGAAACAAATTTTATAAAATAAAAATAAAATCTAAAAAAATAATATTCTTTCCAAATCTGGTAATTTCAGACGTATATTTTTCCACACACACACACAACACACACACACACACACACACACACCATCACAACACCACACACACACAACACACACACCCACACAACACCCACACACTACACACCACACAACACCCTACCATGCTAACACAACACCCACACAACACTCACACAAAAATATTAAATAAGAAAATTAATATAGTAAGCAATTAAAATTTCAGTTGATTAGCTTCATAAGTAAATACTTATATTAGAAGAATGCTTTAGAATTGAATTTATATTAAAAAGTCTTTTATTGTTTAAAAAATTTTCTGTTTTCTCATTGTTCATTTGCAATTTATTCTTTATTTCATTATAGTGGCTAACTGAGAATTTGCCATATTATAATTATTAAGCTACAAGAATTTCGAACTGGAAACCCCTATCCATACTATATTGATTGCTATGGATACAATAATTAACTAGCCTCATAGCATCTATGGCATTTAATCTTAATAAAAATTTTACATATATTTACTTTTTCATAATATATTATATTCTATTATATTTATATATTATATATTATATTAATAAATATTATATATATATGATTATAATAATATTATATATATATATATAATATATTTAATATCATATTATATATAATATATATATATATATATTAATTAATAATATATATATAATTAATATTACAGCAATTTTCTAGTGTTTTAGTATATAAGATATCTAAAAATATTTCTTAATTTTATAAAAGATATATATAAAAGCGTTTTTTATAACCATGTTTGTTAAGGTATTAGTAATAGTATGGATAATTTAATACATAAATTAATATAATAAATATACTATATGACAAGGGTATATATGTAAATAATGACTGGATATATATATTAATATTAGTGTATGTCTGTCTCAGGTGATTATATTTATATATATATTATAATAGCAACAGTCGTTAAATTAGAATAATAGTAGGGTAATACTTATATATAATATGGCAAGTTCTATGATTATCTGTAGTATGTTATAATTAGGTGGTTATATATAACGCATGATATGGTCATTATGTTTGATATGTAATAATGATAGGAGTTAATATGATGTAAGATATATATTAGAAGATAATATATACTATTATGATGGAATAATGTATATTAATAGTGTATATATGTTAGTAAAGTCAAGGTATATAGTATAATGTCTATATCTTGGGTTATTATATGTACTGAGATATCTGGTATGGTACGTTATAATAAAAATTAAGAGTGGGAGATGGTAATAACAGAGTGAGGATATAATAATAGTGATTGTCATAGATCAATGAGATAATTAGATATAAGGTACGAATGGAAAATAGGTAATAGTAGTTGGAGGTATGGAACATACTTAATATATATATAGCGGTATTGTATATGCAGGTATATTTATATACCATGTCCAGGTATAAGATGAATATATTAGTAGGAAGGGTATGGTGACAGGTATTATAATTGAATTGAAATCCTTACTCACCTTGCCAGCTAAGTTCTAGGAATAACGTTTAAGATATATTAATAATAATATACTGACTTTTATTGGTTATGTAAGTGAAGACAGTATATACTAGTTAGTGAGGTTTATATGTAATGGTGGCTATACTGGAAATAATGTACTGTAAACTTAAAATTATATTATTAGGAATATATACTAGCTTAGGATTAAAATATTTTCATGTTTTAACTGTATAAATAATAAGTTTTAAATGAACAAAGTTCTAGGTATTACAATATATCATATAAATTACTAGTGTCAGTGGATAGGTGTGAGATTTATGATCAAATGAAAGAGTGGGACTTTATTCGTCGCGTCTAGGATATATTTGGAGAAGATTGCTTGCTCTTACGGACATTTTTGTTACCTATGGGGGCGGGACAGGGTCCGGTTCACCGGATTTTAATTTCCTTTTGTATTGTATATGGGTATCATACGTTAGTGAGATCAGTCGTTAAGGATAATAGGTATCCTGAATTTATAGACAGCTATCTGAAAGCAAGATCACTCATTATGAGATGCTCTAGGAGAGATACGTAGTTCCTTGCAAGCCTAATGTAGAAGAATGCATGATCTAGTTTTTCTAAAGGGTCTTGAAAGGGCGAGAACGGCCTACCTTTGGGAGAAGTGATTTATATATCTCGAAACTTGCAAAAGAACCATTAGCGCACGCGAAATATGGTTTTAGAGTGCTTTTGCTTTAAAAGTGTTTCTAGCGGTTGAAAAGAGATAGGGTTTTCGGAACCAGGAAGAGGAGAAGATTGCTGGAACAACTGCAGGGCGAAAGTCCTTTAGAGAGTTGTAATAGAGGTATTATAACCGGATTTAATATATAGGTTTGTGATATTCTAATATAATATAGTGTGAATAAATATGGGAATTGGATATATGATAGGGCTTTGTGATTTAGTGTAATATATTTATATTATATGAGTATATAGAAGTTTTGCCGGTATTTAAATTAGTTATCCTGGCTGGCTGGGTATTATGTACTAGGCTGTAGGAGTGATTCCAAGGATATAATAGGATAGAACATATAATGTAATGCCTCATGTAAGAGAATTGATGATAGTTTAGACTTTGAGAGAGGTGATACGAAAAATAATATGAGGCAATTAACTTATATATAAATTTATAAACAGTTAGATATTCATCATCTACAGGCACTATGTTGCTCGCCAGAATACGTGTGATTACCGGGCCGAAGGTGCAGAGCGTATCGGACAACAGACAAAGTAGTGATAAGCTATAGAGATGCATAGTCGAGGGTGCCACGGCTTCGAAAAGCGAGAGTTCCGCCCAGTTCCATGACCCGTGGCGCCTTTTATACCTGTTGGGTGAAGACTCTGTCGTTCATTCAGAAAATACAACCGCTGAGCCTGAGTCAACGGGACAAGCGACGGACCCTAGACGTAGTGGAGTCTGCGTCAAATGTACGCGTTCACTTCCTTGGCCACAATCTGGTCATACCAGCCCCTCAACAAATACCAGCATTATACTACCTATTGCCGCCTTTCTTTTCGCCTCAGTCAAACTTTCTTACGATCTTTCTTCCTCCATACTACAGGACTTCATTCCTTTCACGAGTGTCACCTCTAATCTCACTTCTTCCTTTGTCTCCCAAGCGCTCAGTCATACTGCCAGTGAGCAGACATAAACAAGCGAAGGTTACTCTTTGCAACACAATATCAGATCCATTTAACAACCGAACTATCATCCATCCTTCTCACATGACCAAACCCATATTAACGTACTTTTCATTTTTATAATAATACTTCTTCATGTTTTATCAGAAGCTTAGTGAACCACAAGAGACTCTACTATAATATACGATATATATTATATATTATTCCTTTTTTCGTTCGAAATATTAGTAAGTTTATAACATCAAACTTCCCATAATATTGTCCACATACTGAATTTACAATTAGTAATTATTATTTATTAATTTATATACCGTCTTATTCCACGACTCCTCACTAACTTACTATATAGCATTACAACAGTGAAACATAACAATACTCATACTCATTAGTAAAAATCCTAGCGTTCACTCAAAACTTAATGACCCCTATTATATCCACCAAACGTAATTTTTAATTTTGCACCAGCCATTCCTATCTTGCCATTCATAAACTTCCTATAGGTATCCTTACATATTACACAAACTCTCCTGCATTCCGCGTAACCATGTTTCTATCCGAGAGCACTACTGAGTCTCACTATATATTCGTTTTTCAACATCAGAGCACCTTGTCTCTATGCTTCCTCTATTTCTGGTCCGGAAACTTCTTATAACATAACACCCTACAAACACCCGAGGTTATAGTGACTATAACCACATCACTTAACCATATACCCTAAAACCGTGTGATTTAAAGCGTTAGTGTCTAAAAGTCAAGAGCACGACTTCCTTATCTACACAACCCTCCTCAGGTAGGGTTCTCGTGTTCTAACATTTCTATTCTCAGTCAGAACCCTATCCATCATACTAACTTTCACTTCTTCTCAGATTCTACGCCACTAGGTAAAACCCTACCAAAGACTCGTTCCCAGAGCTTCTCAAGAGATCTTGCTTTCTTAGGTGCATAAATTCTAACGCTGATCAGAGTAAAATACAACAAAAAGAAATACCGGGTGCTTGGCCTGCGCCTATAATGTAGATCTTATATGTTCATACCGCAACAAAACATCCAATCTTCATTCATAACACTAAAATCATTTCCACTGATATCTTCCATAGAGTCCATAATGTTTATCATTCTGAAGATACATCTAGGTAGTTTACACCTCTACCACATATTCATCTCCACTTTACGCACTCCATTTCTACACTATTCCCTGTCACACCTATAATATATCATCCATCTAATTTCTATATATAACCATCCATAATATACATAAATTGAATATAACACAGAGAGATTACAATTAACCTCCACAATCCCTAGCAACACCACACCTTGTTAAAAATCTTTGTCCATTTGTCCATCTTATGTTTCTCCATATTTATATCTTATATCGTACATTTTCACCTTGTTTAGTGTCACTATTCAATATTATTATTATTTTCTTGACTCTCACTTATCATTTAAGGCCTAACCACCAACACCAAAATTATATCACCTCTGCATTATACTAACATATTTATGAATCCATACGAGGCTTCTCACTAATCTTAGAACATATATTACTATACCTCATGCCATACGTATACTGTGCAAAATAAATATAAATTATATCCCTAAGCTCATTTATTGTACTTCATGTCTTTCATATGACTTTTTAAGTCTTTGTCTTTAAATTGTAAAAAAGATTATGATCAATCACACATTAATCTTTACTATACCACTTATATACTTAAAAATAAATCAATATACATATACACTATTATTAAATTAATTAATATATATATAATATATTAATATATATTTAATTATTTATATATAATATTATATTATTATTAATATATAGTATTATTAATATATATATATATGAATTAATATTAAATATTTTAAATATATATATTATATAATAATATATATACATATATATATATATATATATATTAAATATATTAATATATATTATATATATAATTATATATAATATTAATATAATATTAATATATTAATATAATCTGGGCATATATATATATACCGTTTGACCAATTAATAATATATATATATATATATTATATATTATTAATATATATTATAATATATTAATATATATATATTATAATATAATATTTATATAATAAATTAATATATATTATAGTATAGTATAATATAATATATTAATAATATATATATATATAATATATCTAATATTATTAATTAATATAATATATATAATTAATATTATTTAATATATATAATAATATTATTATTAATGATATTTGTATATAAAGAATTATATTTTTAAAGATTTATATTATATATATTTTGAGTGAGGTTACTACTTCAATTAGATATTTAGCTGATTAATGCTAGTTATTAAATTATATATATATTATATATATATTATTCACTCACTAATTAAAACAAATTATGAATAATATATACTATTAGCGTTTAGCCCATTGAGTAATAATATATTATTTTTAGAAAATTAAATGTATAAAATATTATAATATTTCCTATGAAAAGAAAACATTATATGAGATGCAATATTATGCAAAATTAGTATGTATAATGATAATATTACTATTATAATATATATACCGGAAGTAATAATAAAAACAAATAAATCAAATTTTAAATATAAATCATATTTCTAATAATAGATTTGTTGTAGTTTTAGAAATAAAGGTATTCAGGTTTTAAATATAAAATTTGATCAATTTTGACCAGGTGTATTAGTGTTGTATTATGTGTATGTGTATGTGTATGTAGTTAAGTATATGGTTTGTTAATCAATTTTCAGCCAAATAGAGGTTGTTGTGTTGTGTGTATGTTGGTGTTGTTTGTGTTTGTGTTGTTGGTGTTTAATTGTATTATATATTATAATATATTTATAGTAGTTGCTATTAAAAAAAACTTGTAATTACTGGATATTCTCTTTGTTACATTTAGAGTTCCCATTACATCTCATGACCTTACAAGGCCTTGAACAAGTTTTTGACCTTATTTGGTATGTGTTAAATCTTCGAGCGTTTCTTTCCTGACCTTAAAAAAAAGACGGTCCACATTTCGCACCACTCGTATTATTGCACACCATAACGCAATACATTTAACAAATCTTTCAAATATTTCGGGTCATTTTTCGTGGGAGATTTTATTTCTGATAACTTTTTCTTACAATTAAAAAAAAAACTTTTCTTTCTCTATTCATCTTCTTCTTCGTCATCTTTTTATTCCTTCTTTTTCTTCTTCTTCTTCTTCTTCTTCTTCTTCTTATTATTATTATTATTATTATTATTATTATTATTATTAATTGATTATTATTATTATTATTATTATTATCATTATTATATTATTATTATTATATTATTATTATTATTATTATCTATTATTATTGATTATTATTTTATTATATATTTATTATTATATTTCTATTATTATTTATATATTATCTATTATTATTATTATATATTATGATTATATTTATTATGATTATTATTATTATTATTATTATTATTATTATTATTATTATTATTATTATTATTATTATTATTATTATTATTATTATTATTATTATTATTATTATTATTATTATTATTATTATTATTATTATTATTATTATTATTATTATTATTATTATTATTATTATTATTTATTAATTATTATTGTTTTTCAAAAATTTGTGTTCAAAAATTTGTCCATGCTAAAACGTCATGATATCTACACTTACACTCTGAGGGTAGTACATATTTACCAAGTCATAAATGGACGCTGAAAATTGATTGTCAAAATATGACTTTATGCAGAACCAAAACGTGAAGGAAAAACAATCTCCGTAGCACAAATTTCGACACCCTAAACAAAAACGAAAATTCATCCATTAAAAAAACTCTCGAAAAAAGCCACTCTCCTATAAAGGGCACAAGATGAGTGAAGAACTAATCTCCTTAAAATATCAGGAGCTCGCTCACCCTGCAGGGTTCCTTTCGTAGAAACATTCAAAACCTGCTTCCATTGTCAAAATACGAACGCGCCACAAACTTCCTTTCTTAAATTTGGTTTCAACAACAAATGGTGATAATTACTTATAACTTATTAATGTTCTTATTAATGTTATTTCTCATTATTAATAAAAGATATTGTCCATGAACATTTAATGTTATGAATACCTATATTGCAATATTATTGTAAATCCTCTTGTTGAGATACTTATCGATATTATTAATGTTGTTATCATCATCATCATCATCATCATCATCATATCATCATCATCATCATATCATCATCATCATCATCATCATCATCATCATTATCATCATATCATCATCATTATTATCGTCAACTTTACTATCACCATCATCATCAATATTATCATCAA
>JABUQX010075746.1:0-31747 GCA_015478945.1 Trachelipus rathkii
CGAATACCTTCAAAAGTGCCAGTAAAGAGAAAGTCAGGTCATCGTGGTAAGGTCATGTCGGGTGAGAAAAGTGTTTTTTATTTATATATATATATATATATATATATATATATATATATATATATATATATATATATATATATATATATATATATATACCATATATATCTTTCTTTCGTTAGACGCTACTACTAATATATATGGGTTTAAAAAAAGAAATGGTGTCGTGTAGCGGAGATCTATTTGTGTAGATAAGATTGTAGATTAGGAGGAAGGTTGAATGCAGCAGCTCATCTTTTGAGAGATGACAACTCTCACCCTTTCGCCAGAGCACCGAAGAGTCATTATTATTATTATTATTATTATTATTATTATTATTATTATTATTATTATTATTATTATTATTATTATTTTTATTGATGAATTTATTCTAAAATAGGTAAGTGACAAGAATTTGTTTCAAAAGCAAGAGTTATGCCAATGAGATTCTAAATAATTGTGATTTTAATGAAGTTTGGCAAAGACTGTATCGGTTGCAATTTTGAAATTTCTACTACTTTGTTCTTTTTAATAGTACAAGTTTTTAAATGAATAAAAGAGGGAAATAATTAAGAAATAATAATAAAGAAAAAGCTTTCTATGATAATCATATTGTCAAAAATGAGAGGAGGGAGATTTCTTTCTTTTATTAATTCCAACCCAGTGGGCTTTTAAATGAATATATCTTGAAATCCTTTTATAACAAAAAATTTACCTAAACTGCTTTTAATTAAACATAATTTTTTACTCTTTGGAAACACGATATAAATAAGAATTATATTTTACAGCTATTCAAGTTCTATTGACCTAAGAATTAAGAATTTTAATTAAGTATGGTCTAAACTAATGGCCCCATGGAATTTTATTTCGCTTTACTCCAAAAAATATATTTGTGTGCAGCGAAATTACTCCTAAACTTGAAGGATAGGAACAACAAGCTAATTGCTTTTAAATTGAAGCTTATGGTATACAAAAACTTTCTTAAATTCGCCTAAACTGGAAAACACAAAGAACATTCAATTTCGAAATAGTTCATTGATCAATTTGCGTTGAGAATACAAGCTGAAGAGTGTGTATTATACTTGAAAAATCTACTTTAAAAATAAAACAAAATTAACAAAATATCAAATGGAAAGTAAATTACCTGAAATATAAAAATAGTAACTGACAAAACTAATTAAAATCTTATTAGGGAACAAAAGAATCTTGTTAAAAACATTTTCTCTTCAGGTTTTAAAAGAAATATGATTTCATTTCTTATTTCATTTTCTATACATAAAACTTATTGCTATTTGATGTCAAAGTAATTTGGATATGTGTATTATGAATTGATGAATGAATAACAAATTAGAATCACCACAGGAATATGACTAGAATTTTATAAACCACTTGATTAATTTCCGCCTGGAATTTTAATCACCTTTCAATATGTTTTAACAGATGAATTGGCCTCCAAGATTGGCCTAACCACTGGCTCAAGCCCTGATACTGAAAAAGATAATTGTTTGTGGTTCCAACCCATTAAATGAGCGAAATGTGCAGCTCCATACCATTGGTATGAATATATAAAATTAAAGAATTATGACTCAAAACCATGGACCTATAAAGAATACTTCCTTTTGCAATATGTTACATAATACATATTTACTTTTGCTAAATATAATAAATTAATAATGATAACATAGAAAAGTTAAAGGAATTTCGATTACACTTACCCTAATACCGAATTTTTCCTTCATACAAGACATCAAACAATGAGTAATTTATACTCAGTTACACTAGTAATTATTATGATCTTTTATGAATATTTATCAAAAATTATATCAGCAGAAATTATACAAATATATCAACTACTAAATCTTACGAAGAGAAAAGAATATGTAAATTAGTATTGAATTCAATTATACCAGTTGGAAAATAACTGAATTAATAATAAAAAAATAAAAAATTATATTTAGAACTAAATGTATTTTACATTTCACTATTACTGAATAAATATATTCACTTGACAATGAGAATCGCAAATTATCTCAATGTAATTATAAAGACTCAATAATAATAATAATAATAATAATAATAATAATAATAATAATAATAATAATAATAATAATAATATTTCTTTACTTTCTTTATCTTCATCTTTTATAAAATTACAGATGGCACAGTGATAATGAAACAGTTTATATTTCAGTTAAGGTTTAAGTCAAGTTTAAAAAAAAAAAAAAAAAAACATACCTCCCTCATACCCTTAATGGGAGCTCGTCCCAACCAAAAATCCACCCTAACTTTTTCCCCAACACCCTTAACAGAACAATGGCACAGAGATCTCGTCAATGCAAAGGGTTACTTTACTACTGGACAATTCCCACAACCATAGGCCCCTCACAAAACCCCGCACTATTCATTTCTATATTGTTAATTTCTTCTCGCCTCTTCAAGCTCTTATCCCTTTCCTTCAGAATATTGATTTACAGACTCAATCCATTTTCACCGGTCTACTGTACATCTTCCAGTGTCAGCGTCACTCCCCTGGGCCAGTCCAAAACTATACACTCAACATATAGCCCGCCATTCACTCTATTATACACCAAAACCTCTTGAACTAAACTTGCATTCATTTCTTTCCAGACACTCAATCTAACCGCTGTCACTTTCTTTTGCACCTCCTGACCTTGCTAATCAGCTATCTAACCTTTCCAAATGACCAAACCACTTTAATATCCATTTATTTTTCTCATTTAGTCTTTTGCCACACAACACAACTCCCTATTCCTTTCATTACTACATTTAATCAGAATTTTTCTCTACTAACACCCTAAGATTATTCATCTATGAACAGACTGCAACTAGTGCATACGTCTTATTCATCATGGTTCACTATTACATATTTATCTATAACAACATACCTGCATGCTGACATTTACTTTCAAGACTTAGTCCCTTTGCATTCATCAGCCACCTTCCCAACATTCACAAACCTCTCCTACTACATTCAGCATCATCTATTCCCTTTTCATCAATTCATAAAATAAATATTTAATTTCGAATTGTTCCAGATGTTTGCCATTCAACATAATTTCATACCGCGGATTCTTTTCTCACTCGCCACCATAACCTCTTATCTACATTTTCACAAACCACTCCTTTTACACACCTGCAAACCCTACTAATCCTCTCAGATTTTTCAATTCGCCACACAAAAACATATCATCATCATACAATAAGCAGGACATCCTTCGCTCTCTTCCATTCCCCATCAATATAACCACCTCCCCTGCCACACATACCTTATACTTTTATCACCCCATCCATATACAAATTAAGTAGCCATGGAGATATAACGCAACCCTCCCTCGCTCCATTATTAATGTTATAGACTTTACCAACATCTGTGACTCACATTCTAACTCTAAAAGTATATACCACCTCTCTAACTCTAACCTTTTCTCTTGTCTGAGACCCAGATGCTGAGAATTCATCTTCTAACTCGTTTAAAAAACTTATTTCATAACTTCTGAAGGGTTATGTGCCTATGTAAACATTAATACTCCTGTAACGTCTCGAAAATCTCGAATCTCCTAACTAAGATGTTTGCTCAAAATCTCTTTACCTTCTATTACAATAATCTTGTGCTTCTGCAGCTGTTCTAAAAGAACAGATTTTCATGTTTTTTATTATCTTACTACTTCTCACGAGACTGTTATATATTCTCATCCAAATACTGAGGTCCTCTATTTAGGGGATTTCAACTTATAACACGACAATGAATAGTTGGGGTCCTCTCACTCTGATTAGGTGGGGAGAAGGTCGAATCATTTTTCACTATTCTTAACGATCTGGAGCATCTAATTAAGGAACCTAACAATTCCGTATTATCCCCAAAAAAAACCCCCCCCCAACCAACACTTGACCTATGTTTCATCACTAGTCCTTATCTTTATAAATACACCTCCTTAGCTCTTATTGGTATATCTGACCACAGCCTTATATATCTTAATTTTAATACTTACCCTCCAACATCTCCATCCTGCCCTATGCGTATTTTCTGGCACTTTAATCAGGCCGATTGGGGGCTTTGCGTCGTTTCTACGCTAACAGTAGTGACTGCTTTGACTCTGAAGAGCCTCAGCTTCTGCTGATAAGGTGGGAGCTGTAATTGTTGATGGGATGAACAAGTTCTTTTTTTCTTCGACTAAATCTTTCTCTCCTCAAAATGCATGGTTAGATCGTGCCTATTCTCGGGCTATTCAGGCTAGAGACAGTGCTTGTTGGGAGTGGAAATATTCTCGTTCTCCTATCACTCTTTTGCTAATTTTCATTTAGCTCAAAATCTTGGCAAGGATACTCTTTGACGAGCAAAGTGAACTTAAATGAAACGAAAATGCTTTGGCCTCCTTTGGCCCTCCTACTGACAAATCTTTCTGCTCTCTTGCCAAAAACATATTTAATTAACAACTTCTGTTAACCTGTCTTTCCTCTACGTATTCCCTCTGATGATTCTCTGATACTCCAAATGAAAAGGTCAATCTCTTTGGCCTCCTGTTTTTCTATAATTCAACCCTGGACGACTCTGGCAATCCTCCTACTCCTCCATCTTCTAATATTCGGTGCCCCATGCCTCTATATGTGATTTCATTTGATTGGGTGCATGGGCTCCTGAAATCTATGAACGTTAGGAGTGCGAGCGGCCCGGATGGCATTCCTCCCCGAGTTTTGAGGGAGTGTGCTTCTGAGCTGGCACCATCTCTCGTTCAGCTATATTCTCTATTTCTCAATACTAGCACTTTCCTGCAGTGGTGGAGGAGCACATATGCCCAACCAATTCCGAAAAAAAGCTAGCCGCTTTGATCCTTCTAACTATCACCCTATAGCTCTCAATTGCATCCTCTCTAAGATCTTTGAAACCCTTCTCAACTCTAATTTCTTAGATCATCTGGAATCTCATTCTCTTCTTTCCAATCACCAGTACGGCTTTAGCGCTCGAGGTCTACTAGTGATATACTTTCCTATCTAGTCCATTTATGGTTTTTCGCCCTTAGGGAATAGGGGGTGACATGTGTGGTGGCGCTTGGCATATATAAGACTTTTGACAAGGTATGGCACTCGTCACTACTTCCCAAGCTCCCCTCCTTTGGGGTTTCTCCTTCTCTTTGCTTACTTATGTCTAGCTCTCTTTCAAATCACTCAATATCTGCTGTTGTTGATGGAGAGACTTCTTCCTTCTTCCGTGTCAATGGTGGTGTTCCTCAGGGTTCTGTCTTATCTCCTACTCTATTCCTGCTTTTCATTAATGCTCTTTTCAGCTCATCTAACTATCCATTCATATGCTGATGACGACCCTCCATTCTTCAAATTTCAAATCTGCTCCATCCTTTGCTTTTAGAATTGCCTCGTCTTAATTTTTCTGATTCTATTCTCGCTAACCAGGATATAATTTCATGGTGGGCTGTCTCAACCTTGTGAAATTCAATTCTTTAAATACTCAACTTCTACAAATCTCCCTCCCTAAGACACCTAACTTTCCTATCTCTGTCGATGGTTCTCACGTCTCTCCTGTTGACAATATAAACATTCTTGACCTTAACGTAAGCAAAAAAATGTCTTAGAACCTCACATCACAATGGTTGCTAGGGCGACCTCAAAGAAGCTGGGAGTTCTGTTTAGATCATGAATTTATTTTCCTCTTCTCAATTATTCCAATTATACAAAGGTCTCATCTGTCTGTGTATGGAGTATGGAGTACTGCTCATATCTGGGGAGTTGGGGGGGGCTCTAGTTTCACCCGGCTTTTGGACAGGGACGAGTCAAAGGCCAAAAGCCTTATGAACTGTTCAGTACTTTCCAATTCTCTTGACCCTCTATCTTTGCGACGCGATGTTGGAGCTTTGTCCCTTTTCTATAGGTACCACAGCTGCAAGTGCTCGAGGGAGCTTACCACTCGCGTACCACCACCTTTACGACGCCCCCGTAGCACAAGCTGTGCATTGTCTGCACACGAGTTTTGTTTAGACACTAGAAGTTCCAGGCTTTTTGATGTGGTGCTTCCTAGTTTCCAGCCACTTCTATTCTGTAGAATTCTCATCCACCTTGTGTTTCTTGCTGAATTTAGTCTCCCTCACTTCAAGGCCTGCGTTTGTGCTCATCTGCGAAATTTGTGTTAGATGACGACACTTCCAATGTTTCAACACAAAAAAAATCGCGCTCCACTCCATTTATTCTTGCACATGCATTCTTTAGATTCCATTCATAAGCCTACCACCAACACCATATATCATTAACACCAGCCCCAGAGCTTCCCTATTAATTCTATCATACGTCTGTTGCAACTCCATAAAGCTTAAATAAAATTTCCTCTCCTTCTCTCTCCTATTCTCACTTATTTGCTTCAATTTGAATATCTAATCCTCATCCTTTACCATTTCTAAATGCACATTGATCTTCAACAATCAGCCCTTCAGTCACTTGATGTACTCTCAACCAAAATATTAGTGCATGTTTTCCCTACAACGGTCAATAAACTAATTCCCCTGTATTTTCCAGTTCTCCTTATATCACTTATAAGGGTACTATCACTGCTCTCCTCCAGTCCTCCTGAACTACAACCTCCACAAAAGCTTTGTTACACAATTTCCATATCCAATCCATCACAATCTCACCTCCATTCTTGATCATTTCACCAGTAATTCCATCTATGCCTCCTCATTTAGCATTCTTCAACTTTTTCACTATACTTATTACCTCCTCCCTACTTATTTCTTCATCCCCACAATTCCCACTTCTTCTTAATTTGATTATTAATTTTATTATTAGTAGTAGAAGTAGAAGTTGTAGTATAATAATAATAATAATAATAATAATAATAATAATAATAATAATAATAATAATAATAATAATAATAATAATAATAATAATATGAAAATAAATATAATTACTATTCAAAGAATATAAAATAATAAATTTTCTTAATTTTATTTCGTTATATATTCTTCTATTTCTTTGTAGATATGAAATTTTGTATTGAGATTTTTTATAAAAATACATGAGGCCGAGTAGGCCAGATACATTTCTTCCCAAACACCACACAAACAAAAAGTTTATCACAAAGTTTGTTCTAAATTTAAATTTCTTGTTTATCCCTATCTGTTCTTGGGCTTCATCTTGAAAGGGAATTTCTCCCGGAATCGAACTCGGAACATTCGATACGCAAGTCCGATTCGAAAACTTACACACAAGTCTAACATATCTCTTTACTTTGTTAACTTTATAATATTTTAAAATTTGTTTGCCACTTTGACTTCACGTTCTCTCAGAAAATCTTAATCGTTAATCACTTTATTATTATTATTAATAATAATAATAATAATAATAATAATAATAATAATAATAATAATAATAATAATAATAATAATAATAGGTAGAGCTTCTGGAAGTCCTGTATTAGATGCGTTTATAACTCTGCTATCAATGGGAGTGGATGGTTACACAAAGCTTTTAGAAGATCGAATTTGTCAGAAGAAACAGCTGGAGGAGGAGTTAAAGAGCATTGCTGGTGACTTCGGATTACGGGTCCTGAAAACGCCAAACAACCAGATTTCCATAGGTATAATACTTGTGCTGGATTTGGTTTCATCGGTACGATGTTTTTTTTTTGTCAGTGCATGCTCTATTCAGAGATGTAGGCTAAATGTAATTCTGGTTAACATTTTTCACTTTTCAATATAAATGTATTTTTTATTTCTTTATTTTTTTTGTTATATATTTTCTGGAATTACTTTATAAGGTGATAGCGCCACTGTACTTGTAGTGTTCCCCTTTAGAACAGTAAATCATGACATGCTTTTTGTTACCATTAGATGAAGTAACCTATTTTTACAAGTAAATAATTTAATATATATATATATATATATATATATATATATATATATATATTATATAATATATAATATATATATATATATATATATATATATATATAATATATATATAAATAATTATATATATATATATATATAAAATATATATATATATATATATATATATATATATATATATATATATATATATATATATATATATATATATATATATATTAGGGATGTATCGGAACCAGGTTCCGGCCGGAATCTCGATTTTAAAAAGTTCTTGGTTCCGGCCGGAACTAACTTGGCTCCGACCGGTATTTACCGGAACTTTCACTTTTCAAATGTCTTTCTTAAAAAAATGAAAAATTGAGATTTGGTCAAATTTTGAGTCAACCCCTCCAAAAAAAAAAAAAAACCCTTAATTAAGGGTTGCTTTCACTACTTATTGTTAAGTAAATAGACTAACAGTACACAGTTTCTTAAAGTTAGCACAAGAAGGTTTACCACAATTCACACTATGTATTTCTTTTCCTTATAACGAAAAAGATATAAAGGTTTTTCATAGAGATAATTTTTTTCCTATGAGTAAAGGGTGTAAATTAAATGAAACGCGACAAAGTGAGAGTAGGATGATGCCTACACGTTTCGCGGTGATGGTGTATTTGATAGCAACGACAACATACCGCTTTCCAACTTTTATACTATTTGGCATTTTTTGCACACTAAAGCATGTTAATAATTCGTTTAATAGTTGGTGTTTTTGCTTCTTTATACGGAAAAACGTAATTCGATATTTGTCTTCGAACACTTGCATGAAAATAAGAGTTGAAAAAAAATAATACACGCGTGCAGACCAATTTAAGGCACACGGTGAGACTTCACGTTAATGCTGCCTCGTGTAAAGCGATTGGTACGCGTATTTCTCATATACTAACAGATGTCTTTGGCACCATTAAAGATCAGTCATAGGTTAATTCATTAGGCATTACGTAAAAATCCGCTATATATCAATACTCAAGTAATATGGCTGGTTGTAGGTGTTTCTTACCCCGATTTATATTTAGAGAATAGTTTCTCACTCATCATAAGATATTACGAGTGCTCTTAAATTCTTAAGTTTTGCGTTACCATATATGAAGAACTCCATATTCAACTAATAAGTCTGACGTTTCTAGTTTTGAGTGGGTCTAGTAATATTATGAACACCATTCTTTTATGTGTTTCTCTTATTTCTTGTTTTACTCATAAACACGATCAATGACCACTATTTCTACAGAATCAGGCTGAGTGTGCAAGTTGTATAGTTATATTCACAAGAAAATAATAGAAGAAGATGACTTCTTATAAAAATCTAGCGTTCGGATATCTATGTATGCTTCATAATATTCGGTAATTCGTACGCCTTAAATGACAGGCCGTAATAACGCATATGTTGCATAATATAAAATCAGAGGCTTTTATGAGCATTAATGTGACGAAATATAACATCGTACTAATCTGGGTTCTAACACTCGAGATCGTGTAGCTCATATTACTTTTGAGTTTTACAAATTCCGATAGCTGAGATCACGAGTAATTGCATTTGACTCTTTACCTTTACAGAATCAATAATCGAAAATCTATCCTTTCTGGTGTGTTTCGTTCTCTGAGCGTCAGAGTCTATATAAAATCATTTTCTCCACTTGATTTTTAAATATTTTTGAGAGACCCGTAAACTTTGTATATTATCGCTATATATTTTACCAGTCCAGTGTGAGACGCGTGTAAACAAAAAAATATATTTGTGAATGAGTAAATCGTGAGAATTTACACCGCTATATTTTCCCCGCACGACTCTTGTGATATGACAAGGACTAAACACTATGGAAATAAACATTCTATATATGGAGAGATATACTGAGCTCACCAACTCGTTAATATCGACAGCACCGAGTATTATGCAGTCAATATAAAGTTGAGATGTATATGACGAATTGCACGTGTAACAAGTACTTTCTGGTTCTCCTGAGCGCCGCGGAAACTAGTTCAATAACCTAAGGTTCACAGTACTGAAGTCACTATAGTATTATATACATACCGAGCGTGTATTCTAGTAGGCGAAAGTACACAAAATTTAGAATAATGAGAAATTAGATGTGTATAAACAAAGTAATTACATTTTTTTGGCTTCTGCTAAGTCTATCTCATTCTCGTTCGGATCGAATTCTCACTTAATTAAACTCCCAGAAGCAAAATATTGATATTGAATAGAATGAGTTATACTCAACTATCACGACTTCTCGTGAGCTTCGGCTAAGTCAACTTACATTCTCATTATATATCGGTATTCGATTTCTTACTCTATTTTAACGTAATAAGATAGACCTAATGCTGTACCATGATTTATTAATATAATCAAAACACTGTATGACCTTGCAGCTCCCTTACTTACACGTACCTGATATAGATATTTATAATATCCATTATAATTAAAAAATGGTAACTATTGTAACTTTTTTTGAATATATAGTGTAAAGATAGAATGAGTGAGTGCCTCTTGGAGATAGTATGGACGAGAATGTGTGGCTAACGGAGCAAGTGTAAAAGAGAGCATCATTATTATACAAAGTCGAGAAAGTTAAGTGATAACAAGGATAAACACGATGAGATAGTATGTTAAGTTCCAACGCGCTCTGCGCAAGTAAATTAGCTGTAAATGTTGACACCAGGTTTGCTGCCAACTGTGCGACTCAACCCACTCGTGCGTGACGCAACCCAATTAATGCGCAAACCAGATACTTGCTCCTCCCATCGTTGTCAAAAGAACGTCATCGGTGTGCGACTGTTAGCTTATCGAGGTATCGCACACGCGTAATGCACTGTTACACCTGCTCAGTTTGCCCTGGACTATCTAAGACGAGTCACGTATACACCGCTCTGTTCTCTCACAACAGTTACGTTAAACCGAGCTCGTCCTGAGTCTGCGACATGTTACCTACATCGAGCTAACACTGTCCATCTCGTGAATGCTTTCCACAGAGGTATCACAGACTCGCATTGGCCAAGTTCCATACCGTTAACTGCCAGACGCAAAAGCACAATAGTTCTAACACCGGATACACTCATACAGCTCACGATGAATCACCACCGAGTCAAGTGAACAGTCTCTCCATCGTTCTAGGTAATCGCACTCGAATGGGGACTTACCAAGGGCAGACTTCACAGGAACGCTCGTTCTGGACACGACCAGCCTTCCACTCGTTCCCGCGTCACTACCGCGAAAAGCGTATTAGAAGATGGAATACCGATTAACTTACATAGTGGAATCTCTGCCTATAATTATCACAGTTGAGATATAGTGGAGCTTTTTCTTGAGAAAAATGAGAGAGAAAAGAATCTGGATTGAGAGTGCGAGTAGTAATCGAGACAATGAAACAACATACTCGAGAAATAGTGACAATAATTTTTTCATTCGGCAGTACCGAGTCTCGCACGACTCTCATTTCCCTCGTCATCGTGCACACTGTGTGTGGGTCTCGTTGAAAATGGTAACGTCTTCCAGAGACTACGAGTAATACCGCTGATTTCTGCGAGCGCTCGGTATTGCAAGTCGTTCTACTTCAGAGCAGGAGGTAATCGTTCCGGGCTAGAGTGGACGAACTACCAGTACTATCAATTCGGTACAGTCTGCATGGCTTCATACACCCGTTCCCGATCGTCTCACACAACTTTACCTGGGTGATATCCTGAGAGTCTCCAACGAACCGGACGCGCGAGTAGATTGCGCTCGACGTTTGACTTGGCATCTACTTTGGACCGTATGCTCTGTCTAAATAAACCGTTTACTGTGAGCGCTCTACTACATTTCCTCCCACAGAGTACTTCTGGAGCACAGTACGCTGTGTTAATCAGCTCGATCTCCCCTTAACTAACCGTGGTCCACGATGCGGCAGATACGGCGGACATCTGAGTCAGAGTACACTACTAGCGGAATCACGTATGCTCTCACTCGTGCGTATGTCGCTCTGAGCCTACGGTGTGCCGCGATATGATCCACTCACTGTCTTGCGCCGTAATTTCTGTGTGTCGCAAAGACCGTGCGTCCGAGTGACCCTCGGAATGGCACCTGCTTCGGTGCTCCAAGAAACCAAAGGTGCGGTCTTCCGGAGTGCGTAAGGTGACTTCGCTCAGTGGCCGTTCATCCAACTCTTCTACAGTCTGTACAACACCAAATGCGTTTAGTCAACCATGACAGGAGCAACACAAAGCAGATTATCAATTCCGTGTTTCGGAGTTTTATTCGGATATGAGTTTCTGCAACAGGCGTATTGAACATAGGGTTTAACTATAGGTGATAAAGACTCTTATTGAGTGCAATGTGTCTCACGATCTGGAAATGATTATTCGGAAAATGAGTGTTGGTGCGTGAAAAGGCTTATCCTGAGATGGAATACTAGAGAAGTATAAATGTATACGGATAGTGAGGCGCACAGTGATAGATAGAATCAGATAAAGTATGTTTGTCATAGCTGATTGCGTTTTAGCTCTCGATACTCATGCCCGGAGTGTGACACCACGGCGATTTGTGTTAATCGTCTCCCCTCTCGGTCTATTCCATTACGCTCATATGGATGCCGGTTATTGCACCAACGAATTAGAGGTGGAGTGGCAGGTCTACAGTGTGTTAGCAAATGATGGACGCAACTCGCAAGATCGCACGACTTCGGTGGGGTGCTCCCCTACGTTCTCATTTAATACATCGCGAGATGATTTGCGTTCTCTGTCGCGTTGCGTGTAATTCTGAAGAGAGTTCGAGACAAGATTGGCTAGGACAATTTTGCCCGCAGGGTAACGTGTATACTACAGGACGGGAGCCCTGTAAAGTACAAAGCGTAAGATATTAGGTATCAGCCCTTGATGTCGTCTCGTGAGTGAGAGCTAGCGGATTAGCCCTCATCAGCTGTGCACAGTTTATGTTAGATGAGAGGAGTACTCCACTCGCTTGGAAACATCCGGTCGTCCTGAGTTTAAACTATTTGCGGTGTAACTTGTGTCTCGAGCATGAGAAGGGCACACAATTGATCTGCACCGCAGTTGTCTCTCAGATAGCGCAACGTTGCTGAAATTGTCAAGCGAAGTCGGCTGGTCTTGGCAATTAAATCAGTTGGTGAGAATGTCAAAAGGCGACTAATGTCTGGTCAGTGCGCTACGGGTCCTTGCAATGAGGTATGTTGTTACCCGTGTTAATTGTATGAGCCGGTAGACTATGCGTCTGCCAATTAAACGAAGTATGAAACTCGTTTAAAGTTCCAAATCGTCGTTTCAGATGGACACAGAACTTGATCAGAGATATTCAGGAATGCAAAATAATCTAGAGAGTTGTGTGTGTGACAGAAAGGGGTAAACGAGAGAATAAAATAAAAGTATTTGAGATGGTTTGGTCCACACGTTGTGGATAAGGGACTGAATCGGTAATCGGCCTTGGTTAAGCGGAATGTATACCGCGACAGCTTTGTTTGGCTTCGTTCAGGGATCAGGCGCGCCCGTTACATCTGGGATGTCTCGAAGAAAAGTGCCAGTTGACGTTCTTTTAAACAAGCAATTGTTCTTGGCTAGGAGTCCAGCAACAATGTGAAAGTTTCGGTCCAGCAACGGCGAGATAGAAAGGGTTGCATGATTAAGGAGACGAATGGCGCGGTGTGCGTAAGGGGGACTTTGTTGCCCACTTTGGGCAGGGGCAGTTCGCAACCCTACACTTGACACCTTCCAATCACCGTTCCCCGTCTCCGACTAGTGGATGATCCGTCGTCGCTGGCCATGTAATGCTACTGGGTGGGTTTTTCTGATTGCGACGGAGTTCTTACTAAATTAATGGTACCAGAGGTGGGCGGTAACGAGCTCTGCGCTTTCTATTTCGAGCATTGTGTCTATCGGTTACTCTCATACTCGCTTTTTTCTATTTCTGAGTGTAATGCTTTGTAGCGCACATCCTCTACCTACCTCAATTCTTGGAAAAAAAGGTAATGATCAAAGAAAGAGATATAATATGATAAGAGTATTTCTAGTAGAATATAAAGACGAAAAGAATCTGAGTCTATACGTAAAAATATTAAGTAAAAATAGAAAGAGAATAAAGAAAAAAAACAATTTTTTTCCTATATATATATATATATATATATATATATTATATATATATTACCGTCTCCACTATTACATTATCCTACGCGTCACTTACCTAATACTATAATACCTAGTTTATCTACCCGTTCATACATACATACATAACACTTACCTTTTAAACGTGATTTTATGCCTATGCAGAGGGTAACCACGGGGGACCACAGGATATTACTATACCTATATACGTCCATTCACTACTACATATCGTTATATCCTACTACGTTTAACTTCATACACTATATATATCTATATATTATTACGTTATATATATATTATACCTGAGCGAAAGAAGTGCTACTAATACACTATATTATCTAAATTAATATATATATATATCCTATATACCGTATATAGGGCCCCTACTATATATTATAATATATAAAATATATATATATTTATATATATATATATATATATACTTATATATATAGCTATAGTATATATTATATTATATATATTACTACTATACATATATATATACTATAGTCTCCACTTACGTTATATCACCTACAAGGGATTTGAGTCCAGTAAATCGAATTGCTTGAAGGAGAGAAATGTGAGTTTAATACGAGGCGAGATATAATATAGGGATCTTAGTGAGGGAGGTATGGTTTGTGCGCCCAACTTGGCCAATCGGGATGAACCCTCTACATTGACGACGTCTACCCACTATCCACCGGTGAGGGTCCATCGCTTGTCCCATTTTTGAGCCTTTAGGGTGGATTTTCTGACTGCGATGAGTTCTCACTAATTAATGGTACTGAGGGGCGGTCAAGGCTGGGCTTTCTTTTCGACCTTATGTCATGTTCTTACCCTATTCTCTCCCTCGCTTTTCTTTTTCGATGCTCCGTAGCCCGCCACCTTTCTACTTCCCTACATAAATTGGCGTAAAAATTAGTAGATACCATTCCAAAGAAAGATAATATATATATTCATGTTATCTATATCTATATATTATTATTTCACTGTTTTATATTATTATATATTTTACCTTGATAGTAATATATTATAATTACTCTAATTTATATTATATAACTATATATATAATCATACTCATATGTCAAAATGATAATATTTACCTCTGATTTCATACTAATTATATATATATAATTATATATATACTATTTAATTTCTTATAAGTGCTCTACTCTTGACAATATATTCTCAATAACTATATATAATATATATATATATTATAATATATATATATATTATCAATATATATATATATATATTATAATACTGATATATATAAATATTATATACCTCTATATATATTATATTATTAAAATATCATATATTCTATTAATTTATATTATAATTATTACTATATCTATATTACATATATTAATATTTAATATATAATACGTAAATATATATATTACATCTCCACTTTATGTATATATATTTCATACACTCTTTTATTTACTATTTATCGTATTTTTCACTATCAATATATGAAGTATATAGTGGATTACGGTATTTAGGCTTCTTATAGCTGACATAAAGTCAAGGTAAACGGATGTATCAATTATCCTATTGAACGAAAGCTACCATGACTAGTATCTATATTAATTTTGACATATTTAGTGTTATATAACTGTATTATCATAGGGTTCATGCTCGAGCAGGATGGATCTATTATATATGGGTTAATAAGTACTTATAGTCATATGTTGATATAACGCATAAGTAGTAGCATCTAAATATTCAGGGTCTCGACACGTTGTTGTGGGGAGAGTCAGGGGAAAGCATCGCGAAAAACCCCAATAAAATTGGTCCAGCTCGAACACGTCAGGGAAACTGTTCTACAGAATATGTCTGACCACGTCAGGGAAATTTCTCAAAATACTTGTCTCTAAAACATATGAACAATGGATCAATGACACAAGTTGCACTATTTTCTTGTGCATATGTCATCTAATTAATTTTCATTCTTCTTAGTTCCTCGTCTATCTTACAAGCCTAATGGTTTCCGGTTATATCTAAGGAAACCCTAGACTGTAAATACACTCTTTGTATGATAAGATAAGAATTTAAGATAAAGGATGGATAGCGATAGGATAAATGACATTCACATATATACTACTTCTATCACTGTTCTTATTTATTATATATATAAGTTATATAATATTTCTATTTTTAGTTCTAACTATTATTAACCTACTATATTTCTATCTATTCATGTTCGTAGAATAGTTAGTTCCATAGTTAAATTCCTTCTCCGATATGAATAGGTTGATTGGTTTAATATTGAGATTTGATGTTTTTTAAGTATTAAACTGTATGAACTTTATGCACTTAAATCTGTTTATATCTATTTATGAATTATAACACCAGTTTTAGAAGTTTATTTTTTATTAATCTTTTTTTTAGTGATGTCGTTATTGATGAATGTATTTTGGAATTTTGTGGTCAAGTCTCGCACATAGGCTTATTCTTACCATATATTATATTTATAAATAATGTATATAATAACCTCCAACTAAAAAAAACTTATAAACTTAACTCGACACCAGTGGTTGGGCCGTCCACACTGATAAACTACCACAGATTTAATCTAGGTGGTTTTGGATGATAATGGACTACTTAATAGTATTCTAAGGCATTAATAATGTAAAGTAATTTATAATGAAATACTATTGTATCTAATCAATAACATGGGTTGACACGCTCCATAGCGTAAGTATTTCACTTCAATATTCAAAATCAATTTTAGAATTATTAATCAAAACTTCCTACAAAATAAAAGGACGAAACTAATTTTTTGCTTCTCCTTTTACGTGTATTCTAATTATAAGCAAATGTATTATATATTTTATGTGGTCTGAACCAGTGTTTTGCATCTGAATCTATGATCGAAGTGGCCACATCAAAACTTCTAATCATACTCAACCACGTGTGAGAGAGGTTCGATAGGATATTATTCGACTCCTGTAGATTGAGTTTCTACTTAATAATCCCAAAATCAGTCGTCTTTTCTATCTCTATCCTTAATGCATTATTAAGATAATCGATTAAGTAATATACATAGATCTGAAATTACTAAGGCTAATTAAAGGTGGATGTGCACTGAATAAAATTTACATATTTAAATCTCATCATATTTTTTACCTCTCCTCATACCCTCATGCATCTAAATATTAAGGTGATCCTTTTTCTAAATTAAGTGCAATTAGTAACTCAAATTATTAAAAATCGTTATAGTTAGGGCCAATGAATTAAGGTAAATAATGTGATTTAACCATAGTAAGTGAACTAATTGCTTCCCTAATATTTTATATTATAGAAAGTACAATAAACTATGCACATAAATTTATACTACATCTTATCTTAATTGCAGAGATGAATCTTATATTTATAGCTCATTCTACCCTTGAATTAAAAATTCATAAAATATCTGGAAACAAGATCTTCCTGATGTCTCATTTTTCGTTTTTCGAAATGAGAAGATCTTGTATTTTATTTTCATGATATTTGTTTCGGTTACTGAATAAGTAAGGTGTGCGCGCACATTAAAACATGTTTTATGAGTGGTCAGATTAGATGGAGCAAAATCCATAGTAGAAGTATAGAACTGCCTAAGGTTTTGACTTCGGAGATTAATTATTCGTCATGTGATAATGTTCAACAGTGTGGAAGGAGGTGGTTTTAACTGATATAAATTTAAGCAATTTTAGTTGAGAGGAGAGTGCGATGAAAAAGAAACATGAGTCTGATTTCTGCCACAGAGAAAACAATGACATAATCGCAAATTCTACTCAGAGCCAAATCTTCATAGCCGAGGCTCCCTAAGTAAGAAAATAAGAATCTCTATACAATACTTTCTTTCTCACATAGACTCTGTACTGAGCACAAAGTATTATAGTGACAAATAGTTTGTCTATACAACGCCAAGCCCTGACCGCGATCCTTCATGGAGAACACTATCACAAGAGACGGATACCTCACATCATATGGATAGAAGTTTCCAAGATACTAGATATAAAAAGAAGGCCAAAGAATAGGATAGTAAAGGATTGAAAGATCTAGACCATTTCCGTTACTGAATACTTTAAAACTACCTTTATTTCAATTTTCGAGTTAGGGCAACCAAACATAACCCCCAGATATAGACTGTATACAACAGCTGCGACCAAGACTTTTCTTGATATAGTTGAGACTAGTCAACCTTTCTTCAATCGAGCATCTGAAAAATTCAAACAATATAGCCATTTGTAGAATCGCAACCACTAAGGTTCAAAACCACTCACCATATTTGTTAATACTCTTGTTATCCTTTTCTAGGTCTGCAACACTGGCTTCGTATGCAGGTCGCACTCCCAGAACACTAGATGATGACTCCACTTAATTAACTACTACCCGTAACCGTACACACCCGTGACCTTATATCTATGTTAAGCATTCTAATATTAAGTTTTCATTTCTCTTTTCGCTATAATTTTATATTCAAAACTTGATTAAATACTCGTATTCTTGTACAAAACATTATACCTTTATTATATTTTAATTACACATCGTTGAGCACTCTGCGCTTGTGTATTCTTGCGCATACATCCAGGCGAGACAAGCGATATTATCTCGCCTGTATATAGTTACTTTCATAACAAAAAGTATCAATAATCGTTTCTCATTCTTATTTTACAATCCTCAATTCAATCCATCATTCGCTCCATCCTGGCACGTCATTAGCATCGAAACAATCGCAGTTCTCAGTGTTCCTATTTAACAAAGTAACATTTTTCAATTAATCCTTTCAATTGTAGTGCTAACTGTAAGTTAACAATAGCCAGACCGCTGAAAATTAAATGGTATTAAAGTACACTGAACTATTATTTCTAACTAACACGAGGCTGATTATCACCGCCCCAATACACCATCCTCCAAGTACTCCCAACGAAAGAAACCCAACTTCCGCCTGTTGGTCACAAGGCCGCCTCCACCCTTCGAGGCATCAACCATTTCGTCTTTGGAACCTCGTATTGGTTCCCGAAGAATCGCTACCCGATAGTGTGAATATTGCCTCAACCCATCAAGTCACACATTTCTCTCCTAGTCGAGCTGAACCAATGTACCATTAATACCCTAACTGTTTCTCCCCTCTACATCGATTTCAATCTTATGGTCACATATTTTAGTAACTATATTATAACTTTCATTACATATCACTACTAATAAACGATACTCCACCTCACATAAAAATCTATTTATATTAAATGTCCTTATCAAGACCACTTATGTATTAACCAGTCTATGACATCTACTTACCTAATCGTTCACTTACATAATTAATTCAAACCACTAGGATAGTGAGGCTATAATTACCTCCCAGTTTCCACCAACTTAATCCACTTTACCATATCCTTAATCTCTAACGTTTTACACCCTCTGTACTGGTCATCCACACTTCTATATACTTATACATCTGTACAATATAATAAATTATTATATCCTCTATCCTAATCTAGTCTATATCATTCTTCAGATTCACACACGTGGAACTACATAAATATCTATACACTGTCATATATAGATTTAATGAGTAGCATACCCTGCTCCTATTCCTTCCTATTCATTTATCCTAGATTTTACTCCTATCATTTATATATAACCACCAGATTACTTTACTTACTTTCTACTACCTTAGTCCACTTCCCATCCATATATCATAAATATATCTTTTACATTAACCTATACTACCATTCAACAATACTACTACATAATTTGAACTATTCAATAATAGATAAAGAACTAATAATAACTATAACTAAATCACTCATGTTACTTATAACTTTCCAAGGTCGAGTATGGTGTGAACACTGTGAGTGATAGTCCAAGAAATTTGATCACTCTATTTCGTCGGACGATCAGCGTAGATGAGTCTACCTCCTTATGAGGACTAGCATAACTATTATTATTAGATCGAGAGTAAATTTCTGGCAAGGTTATCGCGGTATCTCTTACAAGAGTATGCATACCTTCTGAGGATAGAACATGAGATGTCCACAGGATCTTACTGATGTCACAGTACTGAGAAGTACTTGATATCTGATCACTTTCCCATTATGTTTCACCATTTTCACCGTGCTTGTTTTTAACCAATGTTCTGTATCAGGTGATACCAATAAACTGTACACTACGTCATTACTTTTCGCTCACCTCACATACAGTATTGGCTCATCTAATATCACAATCTCACACCTAAAACATATAACTAACATTATCTTATTATCTATTATCTATATATTATTATTAAAATTATTTTACTTCATCTAATTTTAGTTTCACGTGTTCATAAAGATTATGCATTCCTACTCAAATTCTATAACTAACTCACCTTACATAAGCCACCTCAATGTCATTCTTACATATCAACCTATTCAGTATTATCTCAGTGACATACTACGAATATATATATCACCGGCCTACTCTTGTATCGATAGCTCTCACATTACATACCCGCATTAATTAATCTTCTCACTATATACTATATAATATAACACCACACTACTATTATATTTACTACTATATACGTTATATATCCTATCACTTTCACTATTTATTATACTATTACATACAGTTCCGTCACTTTAACCATCACTCCTATATTACTACTCATTATTATATATATATAAGGTATCCTGTATTCTGAGCTCTATTACTCTAACATCCTACATATTTGATAGTAACTTAAGTACCCTTCTACGTGATGGCACACATGACCACAATTACAATCGCTATATTGATTATCATTTATTATAATACAATACTTTTCACCAATATTCATCAATCTAATATAACCTATTACGCCACTTCCTCAGTTCTTTGATCATTTAAACTCATATACCTACACGTAATATTCTCTACCTCTCTATATACTATTTATGACAGATATTAATATACACCCATTTACTCTGTATCATACTCAACTTCAAATATATTTTACCTATTTACTCACTACACTCAGTTCCTCCTTATATCACCTACTCCATTTTACCTACGTCCCTTATCCATACACCTTATTCCTCACATTCCTCATAACCCCATCCTCTCCTCTTTCAGTGGGTGCGCGCAACCCTCCTGCAATCATCTTTATGTGCTATCCCCATCCACAGCATTCCTCCACTCACACCCCCGCTACTCTCACAGCTCAATCCATTCGCGGCCCGATCTGGCTGTTTCCTCATGACCTCCTCTACTGTTGTCTCTCGCTACCTCGCCCCGCGTCATTCCCCCTCGGTGGTCTCTACTCCCCGGCTTTCCACCTCCACCTCCTGCTGGCTCAATCTCTTCCTCTCACTCTCTCACTCTCCTCTCTCTCCCCCCTGCATCCTCTCCAGGTGTCCCACCTCAGTCTGGCTGAGTTCCACTTTTTATTCATCATGCGACATGTTTCTTAAACACCACAGTCGCTCCTCTCTCATGTCTCCGTTGTCGCATCACTCTCACACTTCTCCAGTCTTAAATCTCCTATATCACTGTTCCTTCGATATCACCATTCTATTCTCTACAACCAAATAAAATTCTACTCTCCTCTCTCCCTTTCATGCTACATGTATCCGCCCCATCAAAAGTATCGGCGTCGAAAACACTCCCTCTTATATTGCTCTCTCCATTTATTTGTTTATTATATTTTATCTTTTCAGGATGGGTATAACTGCTCTTTACACTCATGCCATTCTATGGCACGAATCCCTACTCGTAATTCCCTTTGGCACAACCCCTGACTACATTTCAAGTTGCTATCGTTAAGATAATGTGGTAAATAATCTACTCCTCACAACTTTTTGCATAATCCTCTCTAACCAGATATACTACTTCAATCTATCATCAGTCTACACTCCTCTCCTCTCTTCATAGTACCATGCTATGCTCCACCTATAGACTTGGCATAACTACATCACATATTCACTATCTAGTCTCTTTCATACTCACATTCTTCGATACTTCCAACCGCGCTGTTACTCATCTCACTTTTCGTGCTCAGAGAATCACTCTCAGCATCTATTTCTAGAACTTTCAATCTTTATCACTGCATGTCCTCCACTTCCAACGGCTGCCGCTTGGAAAAAAGAGCTATCAAAAAAATGCAGAGCAAATGGATATGTCAAAATCCTGGCTGTACAATTTCATAAATATACACAATTCTACTTATAGCACCTGCAGTCTATTATCCGACTGATCACATCCTTACACACTGTCTCTATCTTCCCTAATAAACGCTATTTATTACAATATTCAGTCACTCAAGCGACTCTGACAGCCACACTACATTCTGCTCTTCTCTTACTTCCTTCTAGATTTTTTATTTACCCTCACAATCACCACTACTAGTCTTTAATGTTATTAATACCTGTTCGTACCGTTTTTTAATTTATAATTGGAAGATATTCAATAGTATGTAAACTATAATTACCTAATTCGAATCTTGCTTATATACAGATTTACTGTCACAATCCAACTTAATTTTCAATTACCATACTCGGATACGTTTACTACACTTACACAGTTTTATCTAATGGAGATGACGATATCCCATACACTTAAGTTACATAATTGATAAGGCGATATATTGTCATTCTATGTTTGTATTCCACTATTGAAATTTCTTTATCACTGGATTATATCATAATATTGTATAGTTATCCTTTAAATAGCCATAACTATAATTTAAATATATCATGTCAAGAAAATCTTTTTTTCATCTACCCACCCACATCTGATAACCCCATACTGGGAAGAAGCTGTACGATCGCTTGTACAAAACACAGACTATATACACCGCTTGGACACACATATCATTGCTCTCTAAGTTTTTGAACTTGACCTATTTACTTTCTAATATCTTTCGTTATCAAGACCTATGTACTTCACACGATGTTCGACGCATCTCGTCGTAATAGGTAAGCCTTAATTTAGTTGGATTGCCATCCCATCATAACCTTTTTACCGAATCTAGTTATACTGGCTGCTCCCATCCTTATATCTCTACTACTATGTTAGATATGGGAACACTATTATATTTATTTTGAAATTTGTGTCACTTTTAGACCGCTTCCTACCGAAAACCCTTTACTCTTGCATATTCTTATATTTCTCCACCTTTTTTCTAGCGAATTCTTTTAAAACTTCACAAGGTACGTGGGTAGAACTTAAATTAAAAAAAAATTAATCTGCATTAACAAATTAAATAAATTAATTATTTTCGGTACATATATACGAGTCTCCTTCGCGGCGAAGAGCGAAAGCATCGAATACGCTTACTCCCAACCACTGTTCAGAATAATCGCTTACATCTCAATTCATTAGGCTTTTTCCAAGCCCCTCTTCTCCCTCCCAACTCTGAGCGATGCACTCAATATTTATCCCATTCCTCGGAAAGCGTGCAAGAGAAGTTTATATTATAACTCGCTTCGTTTCATATCATTTTTCCTTAACGCCTCCCCCAAAATTTCACTCTGCTCCGTTATTACCTCCTCCATCTTCCGTCCCTAACCATTTTTCTCTGCGCTCCTCCTCTCTCGCTGCAATGTTTTTCTCCTCTTTCTTTGACTTGTTCACGACAGGTGTGATCCGACAATATCACCATACTCTAATTTAGACTAATGCTTCTACTCTAGGCACTTCTCAGCAACCTTTTATTCTTGAGTTTCCTTATCTACCTTCAAAATGCGCTTATTCCGAAAAAAGGTAATTTCTCACACTAATTTTTAATTTCGAGCTGCTTCTGAGTATTACATACTCCTACTCTATTGCTCCTTTCTATACGTTTTGCCAATCATGCTAAAATAATTCTTTCTCTTTGAGCTTTCCTTTTCATATATCATTTGTTACAGTTCTTTGCTAGCTTTTTCCCTAGTAGCCACCACCTATATTTTGTTTAGCCCTCCCTCACCTTTATGACTATAGATTAGCTGCACAAGATGGTCCATTTCTTCTTATTATCGGACCGAGATTTCCTTCGAGTCCTGCTACACTTCCGCATTTAAAATCTTAATGCTCCCGCACTTGTTTTATAGCCACACACCAAAATGCCACCACCCCACCCGCCGCACAATCCACCCGACCACGTTTTATTTACCTCTCTCCCGACACGACCGCTCGATAGACCATTCTTTTCCCCAGCAAACGTTATTCATCCACCTCCCCCGCTTCAATTTCTTGCTTCCCAACGTACACTGGCTCTAGATTATATATAATATATATATATAATATATACATAAAATATCGATCTATACTACTGAATTAATAAAAATCTATTAAGAGAAAATAGATGAAATAATATCTCGACTTTCATATGTACAATAACACGCAGAAACATAAATAGAGATTTATGTATACAACCTCTATTATATTATTTTAATTTTTGATAATTAATATAATATTTACTTACTACTTATAATAATATAGAATAAATTCCAAAAAGTATTGTTTTTGATAAACTCCCATGGGACTAAAGATGACAAATAATAATTTATAACTTATATGCATTTAATCAGAATGTAGAAAACATCCTATCATTGTTTCTAAAAAAGAGGTGGCAGATGACTATTGTATTAGTTGCATATATGAAGAATTAAAGCGGCATGCGTCGTATATGTCAATTTAGGTGCGGTGGGTATCTCCGCTAACATAGTAGTACTGCGAGAGTAAGCAATGATTCATGCTTCACTGCAATAAAAACACTAATATAATATATATATATATAATATATATATATACTATATATAAATATTTTCATTTTTAATTCTTTTCCGTACGTTCAATAAAGTATACTAATTAATTAATAATATATTTGTGACATATAATGTAACATATAATATAATCATAAAAGAAATTAAAAAAATTATATAATATATATACATATTATTTATTAACATAATAGTTAATATTAAGGGAAATGTTACACAAAGTGTTTAGCCTAGTTTAGTGTTCAGAGACTGAGAGTGTGTGGTGAAACGTTAAACAGTTTAAGAAAATTTTGTAGCCTCGACGATGCCCAGGTGGTGAAGTTTACTGTTGACAGTGTGATAATTTGGATAATTTTCTACTTTTTCTATAAAAATGTCTATTCGCTCGAAAAATATCTGCGTACGCCAGTGCTAGGAAGTTAACCGTTTCAGTTAATCTACAACAATAAATTTATATATGCTAAATTTAACAACTCTCTATGTGAAAATAATACTTCTCTCTCCTCTTCATACTGTCCTAAACTAATTAAAATAATCTATAAATAGAAGCAATAATTTTCAACTCGAACCGCTTAGTTTTATACTCTATGAATCTAGAGTCAGGGGATAAAATTAAAATACTGACGTACAGGTTACTCTATTATCTCACAAATTACATTTAATTTTATTTTAGTTATTATGATCTATTTATTTATTTTAATATTCATTATTATTATTATTATCATTTTATTAATTAACTATAAGAAATTAACTTTAAAGTGACGAAATTACTATCGAATACAAGAACGAAAAATTGACGTAGACTAAAACTAGATTAAGAACCACAGACATAGTTTCTTTGATTAATAATTATATAAAAACTCCTAATGTTTCATATTCCATAATTTTCTACCTTAAAAATGAACTTATTTGATTTTTCAAAATATTTGTTACTATGCTGGAAGAAATTAATTGGAGGAGGATTGCTCCTCGATCACCCCCCCCATGACCTTGTGGAGTTAAGCGTGACTCTTATCCTCAGCACAACGTAGTAAATCTCGAAACGCATTCGCGATGAGAAGAAAAGCTTTTCTATAGACACTATAAGAAGGTATAACTCATAGTAATACTTTTTTTACTAATATAAATAGGTGTAAACCCTAAATATAAATAGCCTACAAATTGATGCCAATACTTATCACTCAAAAAATATTCGGTATGTAGCAAGCACGATAATGCTCTTCTAGCATGACATATCGTATGTGACGGAATATACCCGATATTGGTATCGGTTAGTGCAATCGATATTTAAAAAAGAAAAAAATCAAGAAAGAGAATATAGATATAGAACAAAAAGCAAAATCGATAAGTGGGTTCTGGTAAATCACGGAGTTCACGACTCCCGCCACGTGTGTTTTATGATGTTGAGTAATCGATTATGAGAACAAACACCACTCTCAAACGATGGGGTTCTCTAGTAGTTTAGATCTACGATAAACATACTGCTACATACGCCATGTATTCTTCTAATGCTATGCTTTATGCGATTGTAGTGCAACAAAATTTTGTTTCTGGAGACTTAGGACAAGCCAGCACCGTATCCGAGGTGTTGTTTTTAGTATGTTTTGAGGTCTGCCGAGATCCGATTTCCCGGCTATTGCCTGTCAAGGCTGTGAAATTTTTTCAATCGTTACGTTATAGTTTGATTTAGAAATCGAGTCACCAACATGCGTTTTTTCGTGAGCAACACGGCTAGACCCGCTCTTACGTATCAAAAAACCTACGTTTCGGAAACCGTAAGAGTAGGAACCGTCACCAATAAATGAAACTTCCCGTCTGCGTAACCTCCGGTTAACTCTGTGAATGTGCTCAGAGTGCGATGTGGTGGCTCAAGGTGGGTCCATTTAATATGGTTTCATTCTACGGAACACTGTGTCGTATCTGAACCCAATACATAAACCTCTGAGCGCGAACGCGGAGCGGTGAAGAGACATCGAGTATACCGACTTCTGTGTAGATTTATACTCTCCAGTTATACCACCTTGACTTTATATTACTGACAACATCGTTGCATCCAATGTTTCATGCGCGCTACGTACTCAGGGGATGGTGCTGGGAAGACACATCATGCCCCCCAAACTCTAAAAATATACTAAGAGGCTGAATTTGTGAGCATATAGAAGAAAGAATGAAAGTGATAAATAGAATGGTATGTTAAATTAAATGGCGAAGCATATGAGCCGGAAAGCCGGAGCCGATTGCGGAGCCAGATTGAAAAACCAAGAAAACATAACCCTTAGCAACGGCAGTGTTAGAGATCTCGTACCTCTTCAAATGTGGCTTGCCCTCTTTTTAAGGGGTAACATAGTTATAGACGCTGTATTGTGGCGCTACGCACAAGGGGAGGCGGTGCAGCCCCCCCTCAAAACCTTAAATATGTGACTTCAGAAGGCCTGAGAATTTGGCTGGCGCGCTTAGATGAGAAAGTGACATTGAAAATTAGAATAACCGATGATTAATTAATTGGCGAAGCTACGTGAGTGAAGACCGGAGATGGTTAAACGGAGCCAGAGTTGTGAGCGGAATCTGGTACTACAGCCCACTATTAGGACATGAGATGTGTCTAGTATCTAATGTATTATCAAAGTGTGAGACGAACGGATCTCATCATTCTTTAGGGGTTTAGAACCACCACCAATTAACGTTGTGGGGGTCCCCTGGGGGGCCACCGCGTGATAAAAGAAGAAAAGCACAGAGTGCAAGATGGAGGAAAGAAAAAAAAAGAAGGTAGGATAGGAGAAAGGATAAAAGAAGTAAGAAGTCTCATATGACGGAGCATTTAGCCGGAGTGATGCCAAGTTAGTAAACTCATATTAGCTATACACACAATAATATTGCATATCCGTTAAGAGCTAAGAGTTTTACCCGTAATGCACGTGGAGTTATGATATAACCTAGAGTATTCAATATCTACTTTAGAGGTAACCGAGAGACCCCACAGGGATTCCTGTAGAGTATATCATTTGAGTTTCAGAAAAAAAAATCTAGTGTCTCATTAACACTGTTTTGTAGTGAGAAGTAGAAGCGCTATGTACATTGCTTTGAAAAGAATAACTAAGTTCTGTCTCTGTGTTGAAAAGAGAAGGAAACGAATGTCATAGACAATTTTGGTGAATTAGACCGTTTATTCAAAATCTTATAGTTTGTAAATACACTCTGCGTATATATATTACTTTTATAAAACATCTATTCGTTTCTAATATGAGAGGGAGCGTAAAAGTTTCTCTAATATTATACGGCGTTTGGAAAAAACAGAGATGTTTCCTATATGCGATCTGTCCACTATTAGAGCGACCAAGAAAAATCAGCACAAACCTTTAAAGGAGATGAGACTATTCCACTCAACATACTAATATATTACATATATAATCATCGTGATTAACTCATCTAGGTTTTATGAATATGCAGAGAGAATCAGCTTATCATATAATTATATAATTTTCGCGATAAATGTAAATACTTTGGTGGTAATTAGCTTATATGAGATATGATAATGTATATCCATGAATGAAAGTATATTCATTATATAATTACGCTTATTAATACTTCAAATATAATAAATTAAAATTTTTTTGTAATGCAAAGTATAACCATATATTATTATTTTGAGTGTTATATACTTTATATCTTATCATTTATTTTTATTTAACTCAATATTAAATATTAACCTATATAAATAATATATACATTATTATATATATATATATGATAATATACCTTTTCGTCGTAAGAAAAAGTAATTTATTATTATTGGTATGCTCTTCATATTTGATATTATCATATTAAGTCATCACTATATATAATATATATATATACTATATGAATATATATATATTATTATTTATATAGTAAATATATATATAAATAAAAGACATTATATCGAGATTCTATTATATTTCATAGATTTTCAGATATTATCTATAACTTAAGTGCATGGGCTAATTTGTACCTGTTTTAATTTACAATGAAGTCCCAGTTAGAGATTATGATCCAATACAAGGATGTTCATAGTATTTTTTACATAAATCGAAAAAACTCGCGACAGAACGCGTTCTCGTGCAGCCCTCAGGTGTTCATCAGTGTTATACTGCTAGAACTCATTATAAATAGAAACAAGTCCAGAGCAGTTACTCACAAGTTGCTTCTTTTTATCATGTTAATTATTTGATTAAAAATCTGTTTTAAATTATTTTTTTTAATGGTGCGACTTCTTGTATACCTGTGAGAGAGGGCGGGGACAGAGGTGCCCTCCCGTCTGTACCCGCATGAGGCTCGAGATTCCCTGACTCTTCTCATTTTGCGTATTTAATGTCCAAAAATATGCATTGATTAGGAAGCCATATTCTGTGTATGTTATAGGTATATCTTCAGTTATGTAAGGGGGAAATTTTTTTTGGCAAAGGAAGTACGCTATTGCATTGAATGCATCGAAAAAAAATCGATTTATTATTTTAACGTATTATCGATATTATTATCGATATCAATGTTTTAGGATCAGTTCATTATATATATATAATAAATATATATGTTATATCATAATATCTATATACGTGGATAATAGAAGTATTAGTATATTTTATATAGATATTATTATATATATAATTCTTAAGTATTATATATTATTTTAATATATAATTATATGATATATATGATAATATATAATTATATTAGTATATATAATAAGATATAGTATAATATATATATTTATTATAAGTAATATATAGTATATATAGTAGTGATATTATATGGTTATATAATATTACTTAGGTATGGTTGGAGTATAATAATATATGGTAGTATATTATAGCATTAATCAAGCCTTATAATAGTATATATATAATTAAATATTATATTGTAATATTGTTTGAACTTCGAATAATGCTAGAACCAGAAAATCGATATTTGATATTATAAAATTCTATCCGAAGATGGTTTTGAGTGTATTGGGTTCCTGAGTGACAGGGTGACAAACTGCTAGGCCATAGAGTGTATGAGTTATTAAAGATCAAGTATGTTAACAAAATGTTACGATATTTAATAAGCAAATTGATTCGGTATGTTTGGCATATTCTTTTTTCCCATTAAGTCGTTTCGTTACATTAATTGCTCTCCTGTTGTATAATTGTTTTAGGAACTATTTTAGGATTTTATACAGTAGTTTTGAAAAGAAATTTAGAATCCATCCTTGATAAAGTATAAAGTCTATTCGTTTTATTTAATGGTTTTTGATAGCTTAGTTTAAGCTAATGTTGTAGATAGTCATAGTTAGTTTTTTTCTTAGGATTTGGTGCAAATACGTAGTTTAGAGTAGTACCATGTTATATTTTTTTTCCTTCGTCTTTTTATCTTTAGTTTTTATTTTTTAGTGTTATCTATGTTTATTTTTTATTTTTTAAGGGTTTTAAAAAAATTAATATATGTATATTGGTTTAATATTATATTTAATTATAGTATATATCAGTTTTATGTGTAATAATTGGTACCATTGTACAACAGTTGTAATTAAATTTTGTGAATATTTAAGTTATATTTGAGAGGAAGCTATATTACTTCCCACTCTAAACAACTATTATAGTATGTTATAATATTTATATAAGTATGAAAAAGCTAATCATGTCCAAATGTAAGCATATTTGGGGGCAATCGAAAATGCGCACAAACATACATCATTTTAATGAAGAAATATTAGAAAATATATACATACAGTGAAAGTACATTCAAATGCAATGGAATACAATTGTTATATAAAATTATTAGAGATATCGCACACAAGTTGGTAAAAAAGAATGTCACTTGACGAGGAATCGTGAAGCTTTGACAATGGTGAAAAAGATAAGTCCATACGTGAATATCTTGAACCATATAGGCCTAATGCGCGTCTTCATCGTGAAGAGAAGCTCTGATACTTGGATGAGACAAACCTTTATGGAAATCTTGAAAAAGAACTTGTTGCGGTGGCGGATTCTGGTTTGGTATAGGATTTAAATATTTCTACAGCACCACAAAAGGGCGTCGATCACCTGAATAATTTTGAAACGAAGATGAAGTGATAACGACAGGGGACTGAGAAAGGTGAGGAATACCATTTTTTTTTTTTTTTTTTTGCAATTGTAAATTTTTTCATTTGTAAAACATGGGAGATGTGTAACTGAATTATTCAGAATTCTAAGAGGAGCCTGAAGGTTTTCGTAGTGGAATTCAAAATGAGTATCAGACCATAATCCAAAATTAATTGAGAATGAGAAAAGAAGTCTGTATCGATAATTGTTTGCTTGCGGTTCGTTTGAATCATCTTTTTGGAGTGTTCTGATTTGGAATTTTTAGCACTATTGTTGTTTTTTCTTTTTCTTCATTTTGGTTGTTTTTCTTTGTTATCACGAGGCGCGATTGGAAAGTTCTGGTTGTTTTCTCCGGGTTCATAATATTCTGAGGTGCTGGTGGTTTTTATCCGGGTTCAATTATATCTGAGGTGCTGGGTGTTTTTTCTCCGCGGGTTCACCAATTATATTGTGCAAAACTTGCTAAGTTGGAGGCTTGTTTTGAAAGCAAGGCCCAATATAGGAATAATAAGATAATGATGGAATTAAAAATCCATATTTCAATCCATGTATTTATTCAACATAAATAATAAAAGTTGCCCGTCTGTTGAGATACTTTTTTTCTTCGCAAGTTCAGTGAGCAGTCACGGCCTTTCCTAGAATTTGAGTCCCTTGCCGAGTTCTGCGTTTTTGAAATTCTTGACAATCGAGATTCTGTGGTTGTCCTACTGTCAAAAATTTTTGACTCCCTTGCTGAAAGCTGCGTTTTCTTGTAATTTGAAGTTTGGAGGAGGAAGTTCAGGAGAGAGTATCTTATCTATATTCTCTTTCTTCTGATTAATTTTTCTGACTGAGTATCTCAATGAGATCGGGCTTTATATACAATATACGACGAACTTATGTAAAAATTTTGCTTATT
>JABUQX010075747.1:0-19039 GCA_015478945.1 Trachelipus rathkii
CTAACAATAAATAATATAACAGCTAAGAGGCTTACTAATAAGTGAGAAGCTTACTGATGTCAAAAGTGGGACAGGTAACATCAGACAGTGGGATCACTCCCCATCCGCAATTCTACCATCTGCAGATGGAGTCAGTATGAGGCCAATCAAAACTGAGGCATCATAAGTTGAGGCAAAAATCAAAAGCTGAGGCACCGAATAAAAATCAAAAGTTTGAGAAAGACTATCAAAAATAATCGCAGATGGCGGTGGGTGCGTTATAGTGTAAGTGTGGTATGTGTTGTGGTGTGTACGTGTGATGTATGTGCCTGTGTGGTCTTGTGTGTTCTAAATCAATTGACCATACTAAGATAGGCATTGCGAAATCGGAAAATGTATTATGCGGAGGAATCGATTATATTAATATTAGTCGAGATATATTTGGATAAAATGTAATTTTTAATGCTAATTAAATCACTGTTTATGATATGTTGTAAGTGGAGATCTGTCCGCGACGAACGTTATGGAGGTTGTGTGCTAAAATGTCGTGAGTAATAATAGTAGTATTGTGCCCATAAAGAAATTTGAGATATGTCCCAGAGCAATGCTGGCAATGGCATATGCTTCATTTTGAAGAAAATTTGACAAAAAATAAATTAAAATAAATTAACATTTTATACGTGCTATGCTATTCGTTAATACTTTTAAAGCCCAACAGTCTATTTCATATAAATTGAGTCGAATGTGATAGCAACACGCTGTGATAGAATTATAATAATCAACATATACATTTATCTGGTCATTTTAATTGATCTGCTTGTCTTCTATGTGAGTCTTCCGTCGTTTCCCAGAGTGAGTTTTGCTATACCATGAAGTGTAAGGTTCGCTTAGATGCAATTGTGTATAAAATATCTATTATTCATTTTTACTTTGCCAAAAAAATATTTACACCTATAATGTTGTGATTAGAAAAATGAAACTTTTAATCCTACAAAAGCCATATTAAGTATATTGTTCTTAACTTTTATGTTCGTCAAATTGTTAGCGCTAAATGGTACACGTTCTAAAGTTGAAGAACTTAAAAATTGAATTAAACTTATGGCCGTTTGTTGTTTTTGCTTTTAGTGTTAAACATAATGAATTAAATTTCGTTGATGTCGTTTTTTTGTCAATTAACTTTAGCAAAGTCAGTATAAAAAAAAAATATGAAACATCCCTACTGACCATACGTAAAGAATTTCCTTAATTCTGTGCAATATAGAAAGAAATTCTGTATAAATAGCAACCTTCAGGATTAAGGAAATTTCTTACGTTTGATGACATTTTTTTATGATTTTGCATAATTAGACAGAAAAGCAAAAACATTAGAACATATTACTTTGTTAGGCACAAATGCAAAAACGAAAACAGCTTTACTATAATGTAAATGTATATTTTATTAGCTATGGATCCTATGGGGTGCATCGAACGGATGGCCAGTGCTTTTGGCCTTGTCCACACCTCTTTTAACTTTTCATTTTACGAAAACATACAAATCATCTGCATTTAGCACTCCTAGGCATCTATGACTGACCCGTAATGGTGTCACTTATATAGAAAAATTACGGATCCTTGCATCATAAAAATTTATTTTTGAAAAAAACAAAACAAAAACACACATAATAAGATGCTAATTTGCTCTTTAGCCTTAGACAATTATCTACTTATGGTACCAGTAGTTACTGCGATCTTCTACATTCGACAGGGAATAGCTCTAAACTATCTCAAAAATCTAAGCAAGCATCTATGAAGTTTAGCTCTTTTAATTAAGTATGATCAAGATTAAGTAAAATAAATAGCTCATTATTATATATCATAAAATGAAGATAAAAGAGAACTCATTAAGAGGATGCCTATATGTTTTAATGTTAGACCATATAGTCTGACTAGTAACACCTATCACTGGAATTATTGGTTCATATCCAGGTAATTGTGGGTAATTCAACCAGTCGCAAATGTAAATCAAGGACTGAAAAAACTTGTACGAGAAGATTTAATTTAAAAAAATTGTTCACACTTGAATATGTTTGGTAATTTGAGTAAGTGTTACCGACAGAAGGGTTTGACTGCTCGAGGACCTTCGGATCCTTTTATGAAAAGCTATCACAGGACATACTCTACAAAATAATGAGATAAGAAAGTAGTTGAAATATACGATAAAATCGTCGCTTGCTGCTTGGATAAAAAGTGTACTAGGATCTCAAGTGTGTATAATAAAAGTACCCTATAGGAAAGTTTGTGTGTATTACAGAAATAAATAAATTTTTTGAAAATCCAGGATAACTCTAAAAAAAATAATAATTGAAGAATAGTGAACGAAAATGCGTGTGCAGGTCCTCTGCTAGGAAAAAAAGTTTTACAGGGCCTCTGAAAGTGTTAAAATTTTCCCATAGACTTTCTTATAATGAAAATTTTAGTGGGCTCGTCTCGTTGGTTAGGGGCCATCCTAGTTGTAGGTTATGGATGAAGATTTGTTAATTCTACAGATAGATTTTCTCTGTGTATACCTATACAAAACTTATCATAACCTGACTTACAGGGCCTGAAATGAGACTAACCTGGATCGAATAAATGATTGAAATGTCTATGGGATTTTTAACAAAAACTTTGAGAGGCTGTACTTTTTTTCCTAAAGAGAGCGACAATTTTGGTTTTCGATTTGACATTAATTATTTTTTAAGGAGTATATCCTGTGATTTTTATAAAAAACGGGGGTGACAAGTGACAACCTCTGGGTAACAAATTACGTGGAATTTTGTTTTTTCCTTTACTAGCTTTGGTGTACATTTTTATTCTAGTTTCAAGCAAAAAATTTAAAATAAGCCTTTAAAATTTTTCACGCTAATTTTCCCTCATTTTATGCGGAGTAATACTATGAATGCTTTTTTCAGTGCTTATTGGATACAGTAATAATTCGATTTCATTTAGTATTGTTTTGTAATCGATAATTTTTTTATAATAAATAATTTGATTGTATTATTATTATTATATGGTTAAAGATAAATAAAAAGTCAAAATTAGGATAATGGTCATATTTAGATTATATAATTCAAGATCTGATATCTTTTTAATTTTTTTTTTTTTTAATATCTTTCTCGCTTAAAACGCTTGCCAAATATGGTAATACTTTAGCTGAGGTGAATAAACTTTACGTAACTATTACATTAAAAACTTATATAACTTATAATTTATTAAAAATGGTTTCAAAAAATTCTTTGAAGTTTTTTAACCGATTAGCGTATTATTATAAATGGATATTTTTTAAATAAAAATGATGAAAAAAAACGCTAGGAAAAATGTAACTTTATGGCTTTTTTTCGTTCGTGTAGGGATGAAAGAATGACTCGAATGCGTTTCAACCCTATCGATACATGTCGATATTTTATTTATTATCGATATTATAATTGTTTTTTCGATTTGGGAGATTAATTTCAAAAGAATGTAAATAAAACAAAGTATGAACTCACACTAAAAAAACTAGACTAAAAAATTTAAATTTAAAAAAAAAAATAATTGGAAAACTATTTTTTACGTAATGTAGAAAGAAAAATAATTATATATAGAGTATAATATATATATCATACTGTAGACAGCGACCCACACATTTTTGGTCTGAAAATTTTATGTTCAAAAAATTTCTAAGTTTCAGAGAGTAAAGGTTATATGCAAGATCCCGGCGTGACGTCATACTACACGTCAGGATTTCCGCGCTATGTATAACTGTGACGTCATGACTAATTTTATCGAATATATATATAGATATATATATATAATATATATATGATATACTATATATATATTATATAGTATATATATATATATATATAATATATATATTAATATATATATTACGGCCCCATAGGGGGCTCAAGCAACGGGCAAGAGGGGGGACGTTTCCATACCCCGTAGGGGAAGGGGCGGAGGAACCCGCCGCGGCACCCAAATACCAAAGAGTGGGGGGTTCCGGAGAACCCTCCCGCCGAGGGGGGGAAAATAGTCCTACCACTGTGTTCCGCACACTGGAAGGCCGACGAGTACCCCGACGCTTACCATCGGAGGTGGTCTAGCCACCTTGGGGTACACATTAGTTTTAAAAAGAATAATAATGTTGTGTTTAAACTAATTGCGTACCCAAGGGTACACCCCGATGGGCAGGAGGTCGGGTCCTCTCGCCTTGCCGGGGAAGACAGGGTAGGACTATTCCCCCCTCCGGGGAGGGTTTCCCGAATCCCCTGCCGTCTGGTATTTGTGCGCGGGGGCTACTCCTCCGCGCCCTCCACCTGAGGGGGTATGGGAGAGATGGTCACCGCTCTGGTTCGCCATACGGGCCGGCTCGAGCCCACCTATTAGGACCGTGAATTTATATATGACGGGGTGATTATATATATAGTATATATTATATTATACCTTATATATTAGTATTATTATTAATATATATTATATATATTTAGACGGTATGAGGCCGGCATAATCCGGCCAAACTATCCGGTATTCGGTCCAAGTTTTGACCTACCGGTATCCGGCCTGATATGCACTTGTTATCGGCGGGCCGGATGAACGCGGATAGTTTACTTCCCCTAGTAAGTGTTCTTCCTCGTTGGGGGAAATATTCAAAATAATTTGAAAGTTATTTTATATATACTAAATATATATCATATACTATATATGAATAATCGTAGTATTTACTAGTGGATAGCCTATATATATATATATATATACTATATATATATATAAGTATATATATAGGTATATATATATATATATATATATAATAATAGACTTGTTTAGAACCTTCGATGTTGGGCTATGCTAATTTATATTTTTTTTTCAGTCACTTTATGTTTACTGTACAATACAATTTATCTGAAATTTGGAGGTGACACGTTTCATAAATTATATTCATTATAACTTAAGCTTAAGAAATTTGTATAAAAGTAAAAGATTAAATTGTTGATTTCAAACTTTTATTCATGCAATTAAGCTTAAGTTTTTGTTATTATTACTTATTTACAAAACTTTAATAAATACGAATGCATAAAATACCTATTTTTTCGGTGTTGCTGGGCGGAATATGCGTGTGCCGAAAATTTATGGACTATATAAATTCTTGCATTCCACTGGAAATTTCCACGCATTTTTTCTGGTTAGTGCCTCTAATTGCGGAAATTAAGATTGCGGATGTTCTATAGTCCATTCGTTAACCAGCAATCTCCGCTAACATTTTTTAAATTATCGCAATTGCAATTACGCAATTTATTTGTAATCTCCGCATTGCGGAGATTTGCGGACGGCGTTAAATTGGCCGAAGCGCCACGCTAGCAGAATTATCAGTAGTATATATAATAGTATATGTAGATTATACCGATGATATTATAGTATATATGATAGCGTAGGTAGTATATATAGATAATACTAGGTATATAGCTAGTGACTAGGGTGAACGTATATATATACACATAAGCAGGGTGTCGGGTGATGAGAAGTTGGGTGTGCTTAGCCATTCCTTGTGAGAGTGTTACAGTGTGTGTGGAGTCAGCCCTCAGGAGACGGGATGCTTACAAGGCATGTAAGAGTGGCGTTGTGTAAGAATATAAGCTATTTAGTGAACTAGATTGTACGAATATATTTTATATATTCCCTATATTAAGATTGATATGCGGATATCTACGTTTGAGTGTCTGCGCTAAAACATTGCGAATACGATGGGATGAATGTATAAATTAAATTATATTTAACCGGCTTCTGTCAAATCACACCATTAATTTCGCATTGCAATATAGACGTTCCTATTTCTTCATAAAAACTATATATTTGATACAGGGCTTAGTCGTTTCAACGCAAATGTACCATAAACACACCTAGAACGTTACATCACGTAGAACATTCATAAATAGTAGACAGATATACAATGAAATATAGAATACACGTGTAAACTAATCGCTAGTAAATATCACTGGTAAAAATAAATTAGGTTAAGGGATAAATACACTTTTAATAAGAACAGATAACGACGTTGAATATCCAATAGTATTTAAAAAATAATCGATAAGTGTTAGGAAAGCGAATTAAATATAAAATACCCTAAGGTCGGATTACCCCTTTAATAACGATTAACAGCTAATATAATAATTGATAGTACCTTATGATAATGGTATGTCTTCATAATAAAAAGTGAGCTCAATTGGGAATGTGGACAACGCCAATCTAAACAGCTATCAATAACGACGGAAGCTATAGTGTCAATTCCTGATGAATTATTGCGAAATATAAGTGTAGTGGACGTATAACTACTCCAAAAGATGTTTTGTTTAGTCAGAGCCCATACCAAATTTAGGGTAACATGCACGTTACGTTAACCTAAATATAACGCAAACAAAGACAGAAAAGCGTAGACATGTTGGACGGTTTAGTCAATTTTACGCAATAATCAAACAGAGAGAATTGCTCGCGAACGTAGCAGCAGAAAAATATAGACAATAACTGTCTAATCTCTGAACACACCTCGACGCCGCAACTCACATACGAGGGAACACATTACATGGCAATTCCCAATAAGAGTTATAAGAATAGGACGCGGTATTTCACAAGGTACGAATTAGCGGGTCGTAAGTTCCAAAACCCCCGCTCAAAAATACGAGGAAGGGAAATGTCGACTTCGCTACAAATCTCGTATCACATGCGAAAGCTGGGACGTTCTGGCGAAGAAAACTTCTCACCCGTTTCTTACACTGCAAATGAGTCTCATCGTCCATCTATACTGACGGGGGAGAGATTACGTTCTTGTGCCGTCTAGGGAAAATATCGAAGAACACACCACATACGGTGATTGTGTGTTGCTATTATAACCAACGATGTTATGGGACATTATAAGGACCTTACATATTGTTGCTATGGTATATTGCATACGAGAGACAAAAAAGAGCGGACTGGGATTTCCTTAGCTGTCAATATTAAGCACTAGACTACTTATCTATATTTGTAACTGAGGATCTTATTGGAAAGATCTTATGTTACTGGAGACCGTACTGAAATCTCGCTTTATTCGAATTAACGGTATGCTATTATATAACAAGTGGGGAACTTCCAGACATGTGGGGCGGAACATAAAGAGAGACAGTCACTTTTGTAGCCACCATTCGACCAGGTCGTCATTATACAGTCAACGTTGGAGTGTGGTTAATAAGATCTCTAATAGTTAGTAAATATTTCGGGCCCTAGATTGCTAGACGGCGAAAGGTGAAACGGACTATCAGTTACCAAAAGGATTATCTATTTCCAATTTCCTGCAGACCGTACATTGTTAAACGTTTTACTGAGTGCTTAGCCTAAACTTTAATGGACACAACGAATGAAAATTATATTACTAAACATGATGGTGCCACACATAAGTGCAGCTACAGTGACGACCAGTGGATACCTACCTCGACAGAAACCCGCTTTTTTCGGAGTAGAAGTAATGGTAATCAGAAGATCTGGTCGCGAATTTCATAGGCCCCGCGCGTACACATTATCGCCGACTTAACACTAACTGAGACTACTTCTCTGTAGGGGGAGAGAGAAGATGTCATAACATTGACCAGATTTCGGAATAACGCATGGGTATTAGAAGTGTGACCACCATGATGTGATATCTTCGCCGATTTGACCTATGCGAGCCGAGCTCGAACTATACCCATACGCAATGGTAGGGGGGAGATCAACCGCGGCGTTCAACTGTTACATTATGGTATCGAAGACAACTGGAAGACCGTCCTGGTGGCGCAAAGAGTTCTGAGGACAGGGATTGTCCGTTGCACTGCGAGTGGAATAGAGAGGACGTCGGCTTCCGACACACAAGATGTGTGTATCACTCAGTAAAAGTAAAGGCGAGTTGAAACCGACCTGATATTCTTCTCAATTCTATGCAGCACGTGTTGTGAGCATAAGATTCAATCACGGATGTTATAAATATTGTTAATGACATAACAGGTATAACAACGTATTCACATTAACATGTAACGAATTAATGAAGATTCTTGAATATTATCCCTAATTGTTTCTTTCACTTTTCAATTCACTCAGATCTAACAAAAACTATGTTGGTATACAACAGAGTATGACCGCGTTAATGAGTCAAGGAGGAAAACGTTGGAAAGGAAGAACCAGTATCAGAAAAATGTCGAGATAGGCAGAAAGATCGCACCGTTGTTCTCCTTTGTGACTCGTGCATAATACACCGAAAATAGCCATACACTATAGATGATATCATCCCAATTCGAGAAGCATTTGCGCCTGGCGGATGTGTTGTTGCGCTGTTTATTCGTAGTTAACGTCGTGTCTCAGACATTCCCAGGTAGAATGAGTCGTCCATCGCCTACTTAAGATAATATATATCGTCAAGATAACTTATATTCAACACATTTTCATACTTAAACATGCCGTACGGTGATACACATAGATACACCAATAATAACTCTCGCTGAAACATAACTCGTGAGACACCACATTTTATATCTTATATAATAATTTATATAGTATAATAAAGGTATAATAATATATATAGTATATATATATATAAATTATACATATATATATATATAGTATAAGTATGTATAGTTTGTATAGTAAGAAGCGATAAAACAAGTTTTAATATAATATCTCATATCATTAAATCTTTTTAATATGATTATTACCAGGGTGCGAGACGGGGACATGCACAAAGGAACTCCAAACATATTTTCTGAAAAAATTCTAAGTCAAAAATCAATATATTGACTCAGTATGAGAAAGATATATGAATAATATATATTTAATAATAATATATAAATATAATAAATATGTATATAATACATTTCTTTTCGTATCGAATTTCTTTCAATAAACATTTTTATTAATATATATGATTAAATATATGATTTTATAAGATTAATAATGAACTCTATATAATAACATATATAGATATAATTAACTTGGACTTTAGAATTAGTATTCATGAAAAATCATGTTGGAGTTCCTGAGTTATAAATATATAATTAATATAAAACAGTGCCTCAGCTACCGTACGCGGCAATATCAGGCGGATATCCGAGATACTGTTCGAGTTTTGAATTACAGGCCGATATGCCAGGTAATCAGAACTTATCGGCTATCCGGTATCTAATTCATTAATCCGGTTGTTACTTCCCATCCCTTAAATATATTATTTATTATATATATATAGTAGATATATATATATATAATATACTATCTATATATAATAAGATATTTGCCAGACCTTATTTCTAATATTATTATTTAACAGATCAACAATAACAGAATTAGTAATATATATGGCCTATATTATATATATATATATAATTGAATAAAATTAGGTCATGACCTCACAGAATAGAGATGTACACGAATAAATTATTCGCACCTATGTACGTAAACCGCAAGAAAATCCGTGACTAGTGCCATAGGACGTCACGAGTAGCTTGCTATAAATGTCTTACTTGAACGGGTATGGTACAATAATATAAATAGAGAGTAATTGCCCCGATAGTTATTTAATTATTAAATGAGTTTATATACCATATTAGTGAAACATATATAATAATAGATAATATTAGTAAAACGTATGGTGAACAATATACATAGTACGTTAATTGATAATAGAATTGTAAGATGAGTGGAGCGTATATACGTACATGAAGGATAAGACGTCTAGACCTACTTGGATGTAGCTCACATAATTAAATATAATATACTATATTGTCTTACTAACTTATAGATTGGTCTGGCAAGGACCGCTTAACCCCTAACATCTATTGGACGAGATAGTTTCGTGTATATTACTGTTTAAAAGTTCTTCCGTTTACGGAGATTTTAGAATATTAATAGTATGTGCGTCAGAGGCTAACCTCTCTCTCACTCGTTCGCTCTCTCTCTCTCGCGGTTCGTTGTCTTTAAATTCTCTCTGTCTATATCTCTCTCTCTCTGTTTTATTAAATTAGGTTGATCTTACTATATATAACAAATAGCTATATTTATAAGTATAAAAAGTATAATTTATAGATTATAATATATTAAAATACTTATTGATTATATATATTATATATATAATAAATATATAATAAAAATTTTATAAAACATAATATGTGAATTGTAAAAATGAGTAATATAATGTATTTATTTTTAAGAGCATTATTTGTAATTAATGTTTGTTACTTCACTTCTCCACAAACGCAGCAGAATTAATATATGATTTATAATGCAAAATCGTTAGTTATTTTTGTTATGGATTGAGATGGTTACTACGTTTGGGGTATGAAATGCTGTGTATTCAAGTCACACTAGTATTAATAGTTTCAACTATGGTTCAATTGAATCGTTGATAGAAAATAAAGAAAATAAAATCTGAAAGATAATTATGTATGTATAATTTATTATATTATAATATAGAGAATAGTTTTAAATAATGTAGAAAAAATAAATCAAACACTAACAATACATTCGATGTAGTGTAAATCATCCTAAAAACTACGCCGAAATTTAGAAAAAAAATTTCGGAGTGTAGCTCGTTATAAATGTTTCCATATTTTTATAATATTAAAACTAACTATTCATTATAATTATATCCTTAGTAATAATGGAGTATGCGTTAATCATCGTATAAAAACACAATAACATCAAGAATTATTTTTATGATGACCATTATTTGTACAATTATAAGCGTATGTATGTTTCTATAAAATGTCAGACTATTAGATTACGTACAAGTTATAGTCACCTCCATAGTCCGTTAAAGATATTACACATCTAGCTGTGATACCCAAATATTTTTTACATATGTAAGACCATCGGCGAGATACGGGTGCCAGGTAGCACTCGCACCTACTTATTAATAAGCGCAGGGGTATGATTCGGAGTTCAAGCTCTAAAACTAAATAAAAAATACAGTAAAAAAAAAAAAAAAAATAAAGTTCGAGAGGCGGTTCAATTGTAAGATGAATTAGCCAGGCGTGTGACTTGGCCTCACAGGTTTTATGTTAGAGTCAAATTTAATTCTAGAATAGTTTTATAGTGTGTGCTGTTGTAAAGAAAATGGTTGAGAAATGTAGGGTAAGCCTGATAAGTTCATAAAGTTTTAAAAGCCGTTGAAGTATGAGCATTTTTTTTCTACTTCGTAACAATGGTTTAAAAATGTAACGAAAGTCAGTTGGAGAACGTATGATTTTATCTGCTATACAAAGAAATAATGGAAATGAGGAAGCAAATACAGTATACACTTGAATTGCTATGGGCACAGAATTCAAATATTAGGTTAAATAATTTCTCTTCAACTTTGCTGCTCTCATAATTGCAAAAGGCAAGTTATTTAATCTGTGAATATTTTTGATATAGAAAAATATTATATGTTGGCTGGGTTAATTAATTTAAATATGAATGTAAAAAATAAATTGTCAGAGAAAGAAATTACTAACACTCGTTCCACTTATTTTTTGAGATTACCAAAGTATAGGTTTTACATTAAGATTATGAGCTCCACGGAAAGAAAAGACAAATTGTATCATTTTGGAATATTTATTTTTTTGCGAAATTAATTAGTTTAAAAAATAATTTCATTTGAAATTATTTTATAAAATATGAAATATAATTTTATTAAAATAGAATTATTTTATGGGAAAAGAGAAGGAGTCAAAAGATGACTTCACTCATCTATATCCAGGATACAAGAGATTATAAAGGGGAGATAATTAATTTCCACGCGTTGGATGGTCGGATGTCACCTATCGTTTGGACGACCATCATCTATTAATCTTTAGACCAATCTCTTGTCTAGAAGATATCAATTGAAGACTTTATTGTGAAAACGACCTCCTATATATTTGATTGAGAAGAATCTTTTCTTATTAGATCTCAAAAACAAGAGGAGCTTCGAGAGCTTGTTCAGAGGATAGTCATCAGGATTATTAAAAAGGAAGACTTCAGTAATCATTAAGTTGGAAAATAGGTCACATGAAGTGACATAAAGAATCTACTGAAGAGGTTTGAAACTATCTAAAGGATACATCCATAGGAAAAAGTTATTACATATCGTTCTTCGAGTACAACATTGATTACGAATTGTGTTGAGAGAGAGGAGAGAGAGAGAGAGAGAGAGAGAGAGGAGATGAGAGAGAGAGAGAGAAGGAGAGAAGAGAGGAGAGAGAGAGAGAGAGAGAGAGAGAGAGAGAGAATGAGACAAATAGTTAGGTCTGATATGATAGAGAGATGGAGAGAAAGTATGAGGTAGATGGAGAGAGAGAGAGAGAGAGAGAGAGAGAGAGAGAGAGAGGAGAGAGAGAGAGAGAGAGAGAGAGAGAGAGAGAGAGAGAGAGAGAGAGAGAGAGAGAGTCGGAATTTAAAAGCTTGAGAAACCAATTGAAGAAACTACTTGTGAAACTTTTTTAACAGTTCAACAATTAGAGTATATTGGTCCAAATAAAAGGGACGGCATACTGTGCGCGATCTCATTAAAGATTATTTGTGACTAATAGTGAATTATAGCATTTGACACAAGACTTTTTATATACTTCTAATTCTCCGTTGCGATGTTCGGAAATTTTGTTGAACGAAGACATTCTCAAGACGAACAGACTATCTATATATATTTATTTGAATTGAACTAATTCCGGGTATTGTCACGTTTCATTATTCATCTAACTTTTCATCTTGTGACAGTAAATTTTGGGGCCTAGTATCCGGAATTGCTTCTGAAAAATGGATTAGCGTGCTCAATCTGGCGAAAATCGCCCAATGAAATTAAGGTTGTAACAAGGGAAAAGAAGCTAGAGAATTTATAAAGGAAGAAAGAGAAGCTGCCAGAGAAGCAGCGGAAAGAGAAAGAGAAGTTGCCAGAGAAGTAGCGCAAAGAGAAGCTGCCAGAGAAGTAGCGCAAAGAGAAGCTGCTAAAGAAGCAGCTGAAAGAGAAAGAGAAGCTGCTAAAGAAGCAGCTGATAGAGAAAGAGAAGCTGCCAGAAAAACAGCTGAAAGAGTAGCTGCCAGAGAAGCGGCAGAAAGAGAATTCGTTAGAGAAACGGCACGGAGAGAATATGAGCTTGAGCTCAGAAGACTCGAACTGCCTAAGCTATATCCTTTCTCTGATAACAGATACGAAATTGACTGTTACTTAAAGTGATTTGAAAGATTCACCGAAATTAACGAATGGACAGGGGGAAATGGGCATCCCACCTCCGTGCTTTATTAACAGGGAAAGCCCTCGTTGCATATTCCCGTATTTCGAAGAAGGACTCTAAGGACTATGACAAACTGAAGAACGCTCTACTAATATGTTATAACTTAACTGAAGATGGATATAGGCAAAAGCGTACAGTGATGAAAGACCCATCCAGTTTATTGACAGACTAAAGAATTACATGATCAAATGGACGGAGCTTGCCGAAATCAACAAAGACTTCACTGATATTTTAAACTTACTTGTGGCCGAACAGTTCTTATATACGTGCCCCAAAGAACTAGCGAACTTTTTGAGAGAGAGAAAGATCAAAAAGATAGATATCATAGCCCAAGAGGCAAAAAACTACCTCTTCGCTCATAATAAAAACTTGTCGCCGGTAGTAGTTAAAGAAGAACATCAAAGAAAGAGAGGGAAGATATGAATGAAAATAACCATAACTTTGAAAAGTCAAAGTCCCAGTCGTCATGCTTCAAATGTGGTAAAATGGGACATAAGGCTATTGATTGCAGAAACTACACCCCCTACAGAAGAGGTAGAAAATATAGAAACAATAATAATAGCTACATTAACAATGACTGGAGAGAAGTGCCGAAAAGAGCTGCCGCCTCTGTAACAAGAGATAATCATAAAACCACCCATCGGAAAAAGGATTGTACCCATGACGCCTTATCAACGCCTGAAAGTAAGGAACATGATGAAGACGAAGACGTCATGAAGTATCCCAGCGAAGATAATGGGTCATTCAGATGATGTCATCAACTCTGACGTCGGGAAGAATCACTCTAGCGTATGTTAATGAAATATCAACATACAAATTTACCTCCTTTTTCTGGAACCAAAATTTTTGTTTTTTAATAATTAAGGAGCTTTTATTTTTATCTGTCAATAAGGATTGGATATACTCATCTGTTTGTTGCCTTTCGCTAATATCTATATAATCTATTTCTTTACGGAACCGTTTTATTAGTTCCACATGGATGTCATAACAATTTTGCATTAGATTTACCCTGTTTATTTCAATCATGTCATTATTTATTTTATCTATTTCATCCTTATTTATCACATTTCTACAACTCCTCAAATTCTCTGTTTCTATGGCAACCCGCTCATTTATTGTCAATCCTTTTTCTTCGGAATTTGGGTCTTTCCCACGGTCGGAATGCGAGGTATTTGCATTGTTTATCTTGTGGGCATTTAAAGCTCCAACATTTTTGCCTTCACTGGAAATTATGACCCTGGCTTGTGCTGTATTCTCTTTTATCGCCTGCACGTACCGTTTTTTCAAGGTTGGAGATGGCTCTTCATAGTAATAATTATTGAAAGGGCTAGACTGTTCACTCATGTTTATAGTATTTTGGGCTTCGCTCTGATTGGTTAGTTCACTCGTGGCTGAGCCAATCACAGAGCGACTTTTGACAGTTTTAGCAGTACGCTCCTCCCTTTTTCATTATTCGTTATTATTTCAACATTATCATCCAGATCTTCAGCATTAATAACGTTATTATTTAAGAGGTATTCAGACAAAGGATTTTTCTTTTTAGTAATCAATTCCCACGAGACTTTGTATGAGCTCAATAAGTTTAAATTTCTTATTTCTCGAATGTTGTAATTTTTGCAATCATTGATTCGCTTGTACTTCTGCAGGAGTTCTCGAGATTGAGTAAGAATTTATAAGGCCCTTCCTGCGAATAAATACCCATATTTTTTAAAAAATCTTACTTAAATACACCAGGAGTTGATTAGCGTGGTCATATTTCCTTTCAACAGGCGATAATATTGTACTGTAGAAAGCGATCGGACGATCTCCTTCGTCAGATGTGGACATGATCACTCCACCTGAAGTCACGTCAGTTGTGTGTATGATGATTTTAAAAGGGCTTGAAGTACTTGGATAGTCCAGGGTGGAGGTATTTTTAATGGAATTTTTAGCATCTTCAAATGCTTTATCTGCCGATGGGTTCCAGTTGATACGACGGTTTCCGTAGGGCTTTCCCTTCAGGAACATATTAAGAGGCGCTATAATATCAGAAAATACAGCGATTGATGAGCGGTAAAAACCAATTTTTCCAAGGAAACCTCTTAATTCTCTAATAGTTTTAGATTTCGGTGTGTCTATTATTTCTCCGATTTTTTCATAATTTGGTTTTATGCCATTTTCATTTATTGTATAGCCAAGATAATCGATTTCTTTGGCGGCGATCTGGCACTTCATAGGATTGATACTGATATTTAAATATTGTAGGCGCTTCAGTACCAAATCTAGGAGGATCTTGTGTTCCTCTTCAGTTTGGGAGTGAATTAAGATGTCGTCCATGTACACACATGTATTTTAATGCCTTGTAGGAGCGTATCGACGAAGGCTTGGAATATAAAGGGCGATGAGACATAGCCCATGGGCAAGCATCTGTAACTATAATTTCCAATGTTGGAGGTTATAGTGAAGTATTTTTCGCTGTTAGGAGATAATGTAATGGAGTAGAAGGCCTGTGTCAAGTCGATCCGTGTGTACAGTTTACTTCCTTTTAAGGTAAACATGGCATCTTGCAGAAGGGGCAAGCCATAGGTCTCGATCTCTGCTCTTTTGTTCAGCTCTCTAAAATCTGATATAATTCTCACCCGGTTGTTATGTTTTCTAACACGCTCATTGGGAACGACCAGGGTGAATTGGTTCTTCGTAACACACCAGTGGCTAAGAGGTTATTAATTTCTGCCCGAGTTTGAGGGATACGACGGGGTTTGAGAGAGATTGGGGGTCCTCTTATAGTCACATGATAAGGATATGTGTTGGCTAGATCAATCAAAATTTTCTCAGGTATGAAGGCGGTGTCTTCATCAGTAGTTACACAACCGCCCTGATCTAGTACTGCTGTACTCATTCCGTGGTTTTTACCTTTATAACTTTCAAAAATTTTCTCCCACGTTTCCATCTGTTTCAATTTTAGATGGTGATTTTCGGATAAATAGGGATTCAAAAATAAATTTTTTTTTTTTCAATAAGATATCAGTAAAAAGCGGAGGACTAGAAGGAACATGCACAGAGGTGGTAGAGGAAGGTGAGAGAGGCAGAATTGATGGATGGTTTTCATGCGCATATTTAATATTTAAATTTGCATTTCTATTTAATTTCAAAGTCTTATTTGTGACAGGATCTACTAATAAATCGCGCTTGAAGTCTATGCCCATTTCAAAGTCCTTCTAAAAATTACAAACCTAAAATGTTTGTATCAATATTTGCAATATCACGGCTGCAAACTACATAAAACTTCCTATCTAAATTGAGCGTCAATTTCTAAGATTTTTTGAATATCATAAATTTCAATTTTTTGAATTATTTGAGGCTAACATATACCCTATGGGGACTTTGCTATTGGCAAGAGCGCTTCCAGCATATATATTTTTAACTGATCCACAGTCAACAGATAATCTTACCTTTATTTAGTGTGTCATAAGTAGGGACCGGACCGGGGCGGAATTTTTGCGGGGGCCGGCCGGGGTTGCCTCTAATTTTAGCGGGCCGGGGCCGGGGGCCGGGGCCGGGGCCGGGGCCGGGGACGGGGCCGGGGCCAGGGCCCCGGTAAAGCACAGAAATTGTAAGTCAAAAACACTGAAGTCTTAAACTGTTGATGAAAATTACAGTACATTTTTCAATTAGTTTTTAATTTTTAATTGATAAAAAAGTCAAATACATTTCACATAATTTCAGCTCAAATAAATATTTTGGAAAGCAAACTTTTTAGAAAATAAATTTATTTTGTAGAAGAATAATGTGTAATATAGTATATATATATATATATATTATATATATATATATATATATATATTATATATATATATATATATAATATATATATATAATTATAATATATATCATATATATATAACTATATATATATACCTATTATATATATATATATATATATACCTATATATATGATACTATATATTCTATATAAATAAGTATAACTATATACTAGTATATCTATACTATTATATTAGGGATGGGCAGCGAAAAACAGTACAAATTGATAATTTTAGAGTCGCTATAGTGCAGAAAAGTTGCGATTGGGGAATACAAGAAAAACAAAAAACATTTATTCAAAGTCGCTCACTTTATCTTGCCGATCGCGCAGACCCGTCTGAAAAATTTCCAGAAATCAATTACAAAACATTTCCGATTTCTTTCAGGAATTAAAAAAAACATATATATCAGGTATGATCAAATTGTTTTCATCGCTATACTGAAAAATACTTGCAGATTGTACTGTTTAATATAAATAATAAAAGAAAATATTGCGTTTAGAGAATTAATACATAAATCCGAGTCGCGCAAGCCTCAGTAAAAATCGGATGTGAAAGAAATTCCAAACTCCTGAGTGATTTCTGATGTATCTAAGAAAAATAATCACCTGGAGGTACAGTTTGCTTCAATGGCTTAACATTTGCATATAAATTGTGCAGATCTTTGCCTGTTTAGATATTATTTAAACAACCCTGAACTCACCACGAGGAGGTGGCTGCACTTCTAGTTACACCCACACCCTTCCCTCCATCCAACCAATGAGGATGTTTTTCTTTTAATAATATTTATACTATATTTCTTTTTAGATATATCTCTCAACAGGTTTGGAAGGCTGCCTTTTCAATGCTACTATTTTCGTTCTTTCCACAGTCTAGTGCGCTTAGTGGTTTTTCTTGATGCAAGATCTGCACAATATATCGCATATGGTGTAAAATTCCTAAGCTAATAACTACCAGTTCAATTTTTATCCATCCCCTCAAACTATTTTCCTGGACGCGCTAAGAATGAATATACTATCGCTCCGATATTACTCCTTGAGACTATTTCGCTTAGGTTTTCAGACACGTATAAATGTTTATCTGCAACTCCTCAGGAATCCATTTTCACAAAACATATCATAGTGGAGACGTATACCACCAAACGATGGTTTATTCCAGAGCAAAGCTACAAAATATCCAAAAATTTTACACCATTTTAGCATAAGCCTAGATAATAATATTCAGACTCTAATCCGTAATATAATAAAACGTTGGGAAGGTGTAATATCTGCTCTGTTGTCATAGGTATAATAAGAAGCCTTTCGTACTAGTTCACATCGCCAATAAATAACCTCGAGGTATAAAACGCGCTATTAACTAGTGCTGCACATGAAATCGAACACGATCCAATAAGAAACTGTACCGGGACCATTGGTAAAGCCAGACTCCTTACTCAATATAATATAATTTGATACTTTCTCCTGTCCGTACCTGCTTGCTATTTGCTGCAGATGAAATGAAAAAAATAACATACTAATGCTAATACCAAACCTCTTCTTCAAAGCTAAGGAGAATCATCCGAAGCAACTAAATCTACTCGTGACTGATCAGGAAGAAAGTGGTCAGTAGACCATAAGTCTCCTGGATGACCATAATTAAATAGGAAGCCTTGAAAATGATAATCTGTTCTGTTTACTACTGCAAGTACTACTATTACTATTAATATAATCTCAAAATCCATCTTCAAGTAGTATTAACTGCTAATTAAAATTAATAAATTACACCACCAGAATTCACAAACCTAATAATGTGAAGTTACAGTCGTATATAAAATATTGTCACGATGTAACATGCTTCACCAAGTACATACGTTGTAGCAGTATAGATATAATATATAATACTAATATACCTGACAACTGAACATTCCGATACGCCGCGGTGCCATGTTAGGCGGATGATGTATGCGTGCTCGGAATAGAGAGATAGTAGCGGGAAATGGGCGTTACAGGCGACTTCAGCGTAGCTCGTTTCTGCATACTTGTA